>JAGFPH010000099.1:1066171-1093129 GCA_018207615.1 Philaenus spumarius
TCTGGTACCATGACACGCCGTGTAAGCACGGTTCGCCTTAGCTCTCATGTGTTATTTGATATAACGTTGCAGATGATAATTCTTTAAACAAATATGCAATACACACAACCACCTAAATTATATGTTTACCAAAATTTGGTTAGTATTGAGTAATTATTTTGTTCAGTACAAGTGTTTAAAAAAGGTATATAATTCCGCGAGATTTTCGCCTTTTTCGTCTTTAAGGCTAATTTTCTCGAAGAGGCATTCCACGAATTTCTTTAAAAAATTATACAAAACACACACAATCACCTAAGTTCTTTAGCGAATTTGGTTAATATTGAGCAACTATTTTTTTAGTACAAGTGTTTAAAGGAAGTATTTAATTCCGCGAGATTTTCGCATTTTGGTGCACATTCAAGTTTAATTTTCTCGAAAAGGCATTCCATGAATTTCTTTAAAAAGTTATACAATACCTAAATTATATGTTTAGCACGTTTGGTGAATATTGAGCAATTATTTTCCTCAGTACACGATTTAAAGAAGGTATATAATTCCGCGAGATTTTCGCCTTTTGACGCAAATTCAATGCAAATTTTCTGGAAGAGGCATTCCATGAATTTCTTTTAAAAATTATACAATACACACAATTACCTGAATTATATGTTTCGCAAGGTATTTATTTATTTAATGTTACGTTGCAGACGAGATTACTTTATGAAATGTTACCAAGATTATCAAGTAGGCTAATATTGTCTGCAGCGTTACTTGAATATTCCAAGAAACACCTTTAACTAACAAAATACATTAAAACAAACATTTTCAGAATGATGAGATATAAATGAATAAATGTATAATATATAAATAATAATAAGATTTAAACTTAGAGTACCGGTAATTATTGATAACTCAAAATTTAAAAACAACAAATTTTAAGTAATCAGCTTCAAATTAAAATAAACATTAAAAAATATTATTTATTTAATGTAAGAGTTGCAAGCCAGATTACTTTATGTTAAAAAGTTACCAAGATGATCAAGTAATTTCTTCTGCAGCTTTAAGTTAAAATGTTTAAAAAAAATCTTTACTAGCAAAATGCACTTAAAATTATCAGAATAATTAGATATAAATAAATATATAATATACAAATAATTATAATCAAATTTAAACCTAGAGTAATAAAATTATTGATGACAAAAATAAAACATAATTTTAAGTTAAACTTCTAGACTAAATTAAATTGCTCAGTATCAATTTAAATTTAAATAGTTCAATTGTTTATATTCAACTATTAAATTAACTATTCCCTAAGGCCTAGGAAAGGAAAATTTCTATAAAGCAGTTTTTTTTTAATATTTTATTCAGCAGTAATTATTATGTCATGTGCATATCTGCATATAAGCTACTCATTATGTGTAAGTATTTATAACTTTTATGTGTTTTATTTTATTAGTATCACACATGTTTTATTAAACTGCAGTATGACATTCAAGTTTTGGTGGTTTATTATAATAAATACAAATATTTTTAATAATGTGGCACATTTTGTTCAATTTCATATTTAGTTTTCAGAAATGTTTCAGAGAATCAAATTAAAAGTATGCTAACATTAGTACACTACATCCGGTTTATTACCTACGAATTAGTTAGTTTTATTGTAACCCTGTCTTCTGCTTATATCTTTAGACTAATTATTGTTTACAGTCTATTTATTGCTTTGTGTAGTGTCAATACTAAAACTAAAGAAGAGCGCATCATAAAAATTTTACAGCTTTGCTAAGAAATAGAAATTATTGTAGCAGAAATACTTATAAGAAGCGTTGGGAATGGAGCAGTTGTTACCACCGTGACGTCATCACAGTAGCAGTGGAGGGAACGCTTTCCTTGGCGGACTGGTCCAGCCCTTGTATTCTATAGCCCTGGTGATAATAGCCTAATTGATTCAGCTATCCCATGAACGCTAACTGTATTTTATTCAATGACAAGTATAGCAATATACATTAAGGGTCGGCTCTAGCTGTCGGTCATGTTGGCTGACACTCCATAAGACCAATGTTAAATTAAAATCCAAATTTTCCTCGGATAATTAATTATGAACGATATGTCATTTTAAAGCTATGGCCAATATGCATGCAAATGGCTTTTCCAAAACTAAGAAAAACATTTTGTTTTATTATTTATTAACAATTTAAAACATTGATTTTTAATATTTTTTATGTTGTCACTATTAGACTAATTATAGCGAAAAACTACCAAGCCATTCGCCTGAAGAATTTCGTCTCCAAGTGAAACAACTCAAAATGACGTACAATATATAGTTTTCTAAAATAAATTAAAAAAAAAAAAAAACTATTACAATTCGAAATATTGCATTAATCCAAAATGAATAATTAAAAGAAGAGACCCCGACGTGATCTAGTGGTGAAATAGTAAACTAACTCGGTAATCGCTACAGACGAGTTTTCCTAACCAAATTAAACTTTTAAACATAATAATCAACCTAATCTAAATAACAATTTATATTATGAATAATTTAACCAATCATCGGATATAAATAAATGGTCAAAACAGAGGAAAACCATTCAAATTAAAACATATTATCATGCATTCGGCCTACTTTATAAAAGACAAAAATCTTAAACACGTGATGTAAATTCTATAAATAATATCCTGTTATCAAAAATAGGTATTGCGCAGGCACAAGTATCAAACGATTCAGAAATGAACAAGCTTCCCAAATAAAATAATAAGTTAATATAACTAATCGAAAAGAACACTCTAATTCAATGAAGAAAACATGCAAATTCACCATATTTCAGTTGAGAAATTTTATACAGAGGCCTACAACAGCTGGCAAGTATGTAAGACGTGGTCGAGCGATATGATTGGTCGAAAATATTCGCGGATTAATCTCAAGATATAAATATGTTAATTTCTCAAAAACATCGGTTTTATGAAGATGAAAAGAATTATTTCCTAATTTAATATAAATAGTCCATAAGATATTTATTAATTAAAAATTGTTCTGAGATCTAAGTAAAAAACTAGTGTTAAGGTGATAAACAACAAAAATTAGACGTATGGTTCAAACATAAAACGTAACGTGAAGTGTAATAAACAAATTTAACATTTTCTAAGGGAAAGCCTATTTGTGACAATGAAGAAAATTGTGATTATTACATTCTGACCTAAGGTTTGGTCAAAGACAGTTCAATACCTAAGTGCTCTATTCATATATAAAACCATTGAGCGAAAGTATTACAAATCAAGAATAAAACATAAGGGTAAATGACCCAATACTAAATCCTGAAAATTTCATTTATAGCCTAATGGTATAGAAGATAAGTTGCAGAAAGAAATTTCGAATTCGGTGAGACCTAACCTATTTATTTCCATTGTACTTTATCTTGTGCTATAACAGAAGTTACTTTTCTTATTATTTTGAAAGTGTTGACTGCAAATCAATAACTTATTTTCCAAATATTACTTAACTATATCAATGAGTAGACAATTCCTTTCATTTAATGAACTTGTATTATATATGCTTTGTGTTTTGTAAATGTATAGTTTAATTTGTTATATATAGATCTGCTTAATGAATTATTTTTAAAATTTTGGATGAACCGGCCCGAAAACCCTACCCGGAGATAGAATTTCATAAACATTAAATGTACATGAGCTCATTTTCAATTGAATTATCTACTTAATTATAGATATATAATATATTTTGAATTATTTGATAATAACTTATGATTAGGACATTTATTTCATAATCTATTTCCTTTGTTAGTTTGAACTAAGTTTGTTCCTTTTAAATGTTTTTGGGACAAATAAAATTTTGTTAATTTGAAAAAACAGTGGTATTATTATTTTATTTAGCAAATTATTAAATTAAGAGACCGATATTAGATGTATCAAAAGGGTAACGTTTCACAAGATTTTGGTATTTTTTTAAAACGCTATTTGAAAAATTGCGGGTTTTAAATGGATTTAGGCTGATGAATGTCCGTGTAACCTACCGCCGCTATAAGGTGATTTTAAATATTTTTTACGTTGTAACTATTAATTATAGCGAAAAATTACCAAGCCATTCGGATGAAGAATTTTGTCCCCAAGAGTTTGGTGTTTTTTAAAAAAAAACGCTATTTGAATAATTGCGGGTTTTAAATGGATTTAGGAAGAGCAATGTCCGCGTAACCTACCGCCGCTATAGGGAGTAGCAGGTTGCTTTCTGTTTTACTAGAGCCATTGTATTTGGATAACCTAGTAGAACTCCGATCCAATGCAATATTTTGTTCCACTGGAAATTCGACTTTTTTGGCGCTATCTATTGGGGAAACGATGGAAGCTGTTTGAAACACCAATGCTACCAATGCTTTCTCTCTAGCTCTACCTCGCGGCGCGATCATGTACTATTTTCGCGACAACCTATTTTCCAGAACACAGTCCCCGTATGGATGCAAGATCTATTTATTATTCATGATCTATGCTAGAGCCGACCCAGGGCCTTCTATACCTTGCGTAAAACAGCAAAAATATGCACTTCGCAATAACGTGTTTCGGACGCTGTTTTTCGACCTAAACAGTTGTGAAACATCTTAGATTGTTCTTAAAGACTGTGTGCTTTTTTGTCTTATATCTCATAATTGAAAGAAATCGACGGCAACTCCTTATCAACAGTTTAATTGAGTAAAACTTTATTATTTTTAATGTATTTTTTTGGGAGTTTTAAGCAATAATTTCCATATTTTAAGCTAACACGTAAAAAATATAAAGCCTTCTTTATAACTTAAACTAGTTTTCCAGATTATTTATTTATAAATAGAATCCGAAACACGTTATTACGAATGCATGTTTCAACGATTTTGCAGCTTGAGTCGGACCTTTTTATTAAAATCATACTCTACACACGGGAGTTTTCTTCAAGGTAAAGAAGAGCCTTAAGCACAATATTACAGAAGATATTGTGATAATACGTAAAATAATAGCTGGCAAATTAATTCCTGCGAAAGTAATTGGTAAAATATTGTTTATTTATAGTATACATTATATATAATAAAATATCACACCATCAGACTGTCTAACTGTTTTTCCACAACAAAAAACAGCACTGACGAATTAAAAAAATAGATAAACAATGCAAATAATAATATGTATACGTATTACAATATAATACCTGTATACCTACCATGATACATTTATTAATAACTGGTATAGGTACATAATAAATATATTCAATAGATTACTCATCGGAAAACGGTCACACGTAGTTTTACTATGAATAAATATGTACTCTGGTATCCTGTTGAAGCAATCGTGCTTCTGTACACGTTGGTGAAATAGTTGTTTAGGAACGGATCACTATAAACAACACTATAAAATAAGTATGCGTATTTCATTTAGAACAAAACGGAAGGAACATTTCAAATTATATTATAAACTAAAAAATAAAAACAACAGAGTTCCGTAATAATAGTAAAAGTAACACATCCACAAAGAAACATCAATGTAATCTACATGTATATTTTACCCGCACAAAAAAGTGCACTGTGTTCATTGGTTGAACACATATACTGACACATTTATTATGTATATTTTAACTCAACAACACTAGCAGCAAAACTATTATAATTTAATGTACATGGATAAAACAAACATAAACTAGACTAAAACATTGGCTACTCAATACCCTACTATCTATTAATAAATTAAACAGTTTGAATAATGATAACAGTAATAATTACAGTAACTATGCTACTATAAAAACAAACAGAATTTAAAATAGTAAACCCATCTTTGGGACGATAACTTTTACTTGGAACGGAAAACAATGATTAAAGCCCAATAATTACTGGGGTCTAATTCTTCGGTAATATGTGGGTCATATTTTAAGGTATTTAGTTAATTTATAGGATAATAATATATCACTTTGGCTAGGTAATATTTTTAGTGATTATACCAGAAAGCGCAGTCTTGCTCTTTAATACACACAATAATTAAATTAGAATCAGATAAATTTGTAAGTTTGTTTCTAAACAGAGCGCTGATCTACGCACGGAACCCAGCGTACAGTGGCTAGCTACTGTACGCAGTACGCTCGGTCAGAAGTCGGATCCCGAGCATGGGCGTACATTTGGCAACACTTTTCAGCGTACATTGACGGTGGCGCGCACTGAGAATGAGCGTTCAAATTGACGTTTAAAAGCGCACCCATTTTTAACATGTCAGTGAGAGGTCTGTAGCATTGAAGAAACAACACTATGTCTGTAGTAATTCTATAGTCTGTGATTTAAGGTATCGTTCGCGGCGGACGTACATTCGTGTAAACGGAGTGTATATTATTAAAGCAATTATTGTGTGTATTTTAATATAATAATCATGTTTATTTCTTTAAAAATGAGTATTCGACGATTTTATTATAGTGCTATATTCTGTGCTGTATTATTTCTTAATTATTATATAACATAATTTTGGGAAAATATTAATAAAATGTCATAATGATGTATTAGCCTATGCTATAAAATTAGATTAGTGTTTTTAAAGAACGTGTATTAATGTTTTGTGAGTCTTCTGATTGTGATATAGGCAAATAAATAGCCTAATAACATTTTCACAACGACTGAATGTGAATATGTATTTTTTTAGTCTTTGCTTTATACCAGTTAGGTTAATAAAGCCGTGGGAAACAGTAAATAAATCGTTAGCAAGTAACTAAGTTCTGAAAACAGGAAGTATTTTCGTTTTAACAAAGAATAATTACTTTATTTAAATAACATATTCATTAAGTAGTGTTTTTTGTTGAAGGTGGCAACCTCAACATCGACTGCGTGGTATCTTCGATTATCTTTACATAGGCCTAATGTCTTCACAAAAAGTAACAGGCATAGTACTTAATTTGACTGTTTATTAAAACTGTGCTTTCAATGCTTACTTGTACAGAACATGATGCAGTAACATGTCATAAAGCATGTGTTACTGTTGTCTTTCTTATCGTGTTTTTCAACTAAAGTTAGGCTATGTATTTTTTCTGAGTGAACGCGTATTTATTATGTGCTCTTGAATACTTCTGATCAGTTCGGCGGCTAGCCTATCTACAATGGCCGCCATGAGTTGAAGGGGAAACCAAGAAACAGTATATTTTTTGATAAAAAAATAGGAATCGTGCTGGACCAACTAGTTTCGCCGATGTGATAGAGTTTGGCACCTAGATTCTTTTGCAATTACGTCCATTTAAGGCTCTTGCAAAACCATAGAAGCTTATTTATTTTTATTTTTCTTCAGAACTGTCAAGAGTATAATTCAACGACAAATTTTATAAAATACATCATAAATTTGGTTTTTTTGTAAGCATGTCATTAAAAAAATAAAATACTATATAGTTGAAATATTTTTCTTTAAAATGCAAGAAACTTCAATTACAACTCTAATGTTTATATGTTTGTTAATAGTTGATCTATTATTACAGGAGAAATCATTATTACAATTAAAGCAAAATAGGTCAGTACCGATAATTTAAAGGCACTATAAGCCAGAATGTAATGTAAATACCAAATGATATGAAAACATTATTGTAGGCCTATCCAAAAATGTTCCACCTAGACAATGGCTGAGCTGCAACCTGAGGTTAGTTGACTTCAAGACTGTGTCATGTCAATTTCTTCGCAATGTTATCGCTACCTCTAGAGGGAGAGGGTACGAAACATTACTATACTAAATGGAGGAAAATAATTAGTGTTAGGGTTTTCTGGATAACCAAGTTACGGCAGTGTGCTTTTTATAGACTGTTTTGTTTCATTGTTATTAAGTTAACATCCTTATATATTATTTCCCAAATTGGTTTTTTTGTTGTTGTGATAACTTCTATTGGCCCATTGGGCACTTTCGCTTGTCTATGTTTCTGAAATCTCGCGTCATGAACTTTTTGCGCAGACACAAGTCATACCGTGGAGAGAGAATAAGCGATAGATAGTATACATAGACAAGTAAGCGCGTGCTTCCGTTTTAAAATGTAGCTAGTTTTAGTACAAAGTTTTAAACGTAATCCTGAAGGCAATTCGCCCGGAAACTGTTCTTCTTATCGCGACCGGTATACAAAATTAAAATTTATATAAACTTCGCGCTATTCAGACGACAGACTAGGAACGTTTTAACTGGTTACTTAAAGTGCCTTGTAATAGTATCGCTTCTCGGCCTCTTGGCTAAGATCAAAGTGTAGTATCTGTTTTTCTCAGCTTAATGTGTGAGTATAGTGTGATCATCGAGTGTTCTAACGGTCTTTTGTTTTAAATATTTGATATTGTGTTGGGTAACGTTGTTGGGTGCTGCCGCCTGCGTTTACTCAGAACTGCTAGAGCCCATAGGCTGTTTACTCCTTGTACATCGGTGAGAGTTTTAACGGTTTATATTTGGCCGTTTGAATACTTTTAGTATCATTTGAATAAATTAACAGTTAATTTTGAATAAGTCCAAAATATAACTTAAAACCATTCTTTTCTATTACTTTTTTAAATAGAAAACTTATAATCCTTGATTACGCATTTTTAAATCTGATAAGCAAAAAGAAATCATATTATTTTTTGAAAAATTGACACTTTTTAAAATAATAAACAATTTTTAAAATTTTTAAAGTTTCTACAATTTCTTATAAACTTTAGGAAATTTACATAAACCATATTACATTTTTTTAGTCAAAGCAAAAGACTTTACTCTATTTTGAATTAAACAAATGGAATATGGTCAATTTTCATATTTGATTATTTAAAATTTGATATAATTAGAATATACAGAGTGAGGCAAAAGTCTGGAAACCTGTTCGTAATTTATCAGTTGATTAATATGGCAGCTTAAAACTTTCAGAAATTGTTATGAGTCAATAAATCTTACTTTTGGTTATAAAAATGAAAATTTACCTCTTTTGTAGGGGTTGCAAGGGATGGCAACTCAAACATTTTAAATAGCCATCCCCATCATGTGGCAAATCATTTTAATCCTCTCATTATGACAAGAAAAATGGTGTAAAAAATATCTCTTTATGAAGATCCAGTCCGAAATGGTGGCTGGTCAAAGTTCAATTTTTACTGATATTCTTAATTTTTAAGCGATAAGTTTTCAGCAATGAACAGTTAAACAACTACATTTATTTTCCTTTTTAAAAAAATAAATACATCACACAAAATTACAGCAATGAATTTGTATTTCTTACAACATTTTTTTGACAATGTCTGGTTGGGACATTGTCAATTAATGCAGGGTCGAAAATTTGAGCACTTCCTGCGTTAACTAAAAATTAATTGGTCCGTAGATTAAAATAAAAATAAAAATACAAAATTTAATTAAAATTTAAAACTAAAAATTTAATTTTAATTTTATAACATTCCGTTATGTTAATTAATTTGATATTACTACAGCCTAATTTAGTGTCGTGATATTATTAATTATTATCAATAATTTCAGTTTTATCAGTTGAAAATGAAAAAATGTTGTGAGAAATAAAAATTCATTGCTTTAGTTTTGTGTATTTCTGTATTTTGTGTGATGTATTTTTATGTTTTTTGTTTTTTTAAGGCAAATAAATGTAGTTGTTTAACTGTTCATTGGTGAAAACTTAACACTTAAAAATTAAGAATACCAGTAAAAATTTAACAATTTCGGATTGGATCTTCATAAAGAGATATTTTTACACCATTTTTCTCGTCATAATGACAGGATTAAAATGATGTGCCACATGATGGGGGTTGCTGTTTAAATTTTTTGAGTTGCCACCTCTTGCAACCCCTACAAAAGGGGTAAATTTTCATTTTTATATTCAATAAATGGTACCAGAAACTGTAACATACTTTCTCACAAACATATTTAAATTATTAAACAGATTCTATATGACTTCATAATTGTAGGTAGGAGAGGTGATTTATTAAAGTAGGAAAACTATTCGATCGATTTCGAACGAATGTACACGAAACATGTCAATTATAGCTGTATAGATGCACGAAAAAAGGGTTTAAAAAATTGAAATTTTTTTGCCAAGAATGGGGTTCTTTTTCAACATTTTTCAAAACCGTTTTTCATGCATCTATACAGGCATACTTGACATGTCTGGTGCAAATTTGTTTCAAATCGATCGAATAGTTTTCGCTCTAGCTTTGTATACATACAGACAGACATTTTGTAAAAACCACTTTTTTGGACTGGGGGGTCCCAAAACGGATATTTCCACAAAAATCTCAACATCAATTTTTTTCGATCACTATACTTTCTCTATATTATTGTAAAGTGAGAAAGTAAAAGTTATATTTATTGACCCATAACAATTTCTGAAAGTTTTAAGCTGCCATATTAATCAACAGATAAATTACGAACAGGTTTCCAGACTTTTGCCTCACTCCGTATACATGCTTAAAATGAAATAAAAATGTGTAATGTATAATGAGAGAAAATATTATTAAATATAATGTTCTGCAGATTTATTGAAAACTGAAAATATACTTAAATTACTCATTTAAAATTTTTAGGAGTTAAGAATAATTTGTTGTTTGAATAATTAATTATGCAATTTCAACATATGATATAATATTTTTTAACAATATATTCACTTGTGTAATTTGTTGACCCTAATTCTCCTCTAATATTAATACTGATAAAAATATAAATTGGTTATTTAATTCTTCAAAAAAATTAATGATTCAAACAATTTTAAAGCTTGTGTTCCCCGCTATTGACGAAAAATAGACAAACAACTTAAAATTAATGTTTTCGTTAAAAAATAACAGCGATGGTTGTGTGTGGTTTCGCTGAATGCACATTCAGAAAAAACCCGGGGCCCCATATCCTACTGGACTTTGTCTTTGAGCAGTGTTTTGTTAGTTACGTAGACTATTAGCTAGCTATCCTTATATATATATTATTTCATAAAGGTGTTTTTCTTCTTTTTTTTTGGTGGCAATGCCATATTCTTCATATTCTACCTTAATTCTTCAAACAAAATTAATGATTCAAATAAACCAATGTAAATAAATAAACGTAACTAACTTAATTAAATCAGCCCCAACCACTGAAGCCCCAACCACAAGTTCGGTGAATAAAACTGCTACACAAATAAACTGAAACACATTTACTAATATAGTTATTCTAGTTCCCTCAGGATTAATAACTATATTAATAAATGTGTTTCAGTTTATTTTGGTAGTTTCACCGAACTTGTGGTTAGGCCTTCTGTGTTTCTAATTAGTAAGTACTTAATAATGTTTCACAATGGACCAACGCAAACAAATTGATTCGTCTTAGATTGGTAAACAAAGGAATACTTTGTAGCCTATAGTAGTGCACTGAAAATAGCATAGCTACAGTGTACATAAGTTTTTTAAACAATTTGCTTTCACATAGTTTCGAAAATAATTAGATTTGTAATAGGGATGTTTATCCAAAGAAATTAAAAATCCTAATATGGTACAATTAGAGAAGTTTATTATTTTCAACTAAATTTTTAAAATTTATTTTTTAAGTTTCATGTTTAAAATACGGAAAGCTTAATATAATTGTATTGCATCAGTTAAACCGAACAAATTATAATTATTCAAACAAAAAACTATAATTTAACTCATAGAAACAACAAAAACAAAATAAAACTACCTGTTTACGACACTCTATTATTGCCATTGCAAAACATTAGTGCCCAACCTCGTGCGGGGAGCTGTTTTCTATATTCTATTCCTATTGGCTATTGTTCGAAAGACTTCTACAGTGTTGGGATAATTACGTTTGTAAACGAACAAAGATTGATTGGACAAAATATTACAGTCAACTGAATTTCATTTAAATTCTGTTTGATGCCTCTTATCCAAACTACAAAATTCGCGCCAACAAGACAAATGTTATCCGATTTGTGAAAATCTTTAACAGCTGGAAGTTAAACTGTGCAACAACAGTAGAAGTCATGGCCAAACATGGATAACCTAATAAAATCTCTGGCTTTACAGGAAGTAATCGTAAAAATAAGACATATTTAGGCCTAGTCGATACTAAGAAACAAATCTCTTTATTTAAGTTGTTTGATAAAAATCATAAAATTCTTGAATATTTTCAATGTGTCGTTAGCTAAATCTATCCTAATCTTAAATTCACACATGCACTTTTATTTCCTGAAATAACTGTCTTGCACCTATTACACGTGTGTTTTCTTCACTCATGAATAAATTATCAAAGAACAATCACTAACTACCAATAGGTAGCTACTATTCTGACAATTTACTAAACTTTTTGTAACCACAAATGAATAATGTAGAGAGAATGTGGTTCAGAACAACTGTTCACAAAAGTTACGGAACTTAACGTAACTTGGTTTTAAACTTTTTGTAACATGTGTTATTTAACCTCAGTGAGGACAAGGTTAACACTTAAAATTTAAGAAATTAAAACACTTAAGACTTGCTATCGTTTTCAGCTCAAACAATGCTGACACAGAAACCGGTCATTTCACACAATTGAACTGGGCTGACACAACTCATGTAGGATGCGCTGTGTCTGCCTTTACGAAGTATGGTATGTACGAACATTACCTCTTCTGCAACTATGGTCCAGCTGGTAACGCATTAAACGTGGATATGTACCAAAAAGGAAAGCCTTGTAAAGCATGCCCTAAAGGAATGGATTGTAGTGAGAAGCACGAAGGATTGTGTGCAAGTAGGTATACAAATATTATTAAATATAATAATTGACATTTTAGCTTATTTGAAAGCTTGTGTATGTGTAAACTTCCCAGTATAGGGACGTTATTGCAATGGAAAATAAAAAAACAATCAAAACCAGCAAATACCAGATAAAATTTAGATTTATAGTGTATTTAATAAAAAAACTCATATTATTAAATTTTTACAACAGCTGATTCACCAGCATCAATAGTAATTCAATACAATTTTTGTTGAATATCATCTTGGACGCAAGATTCAAAACATATTTTAAACTTGAGTTTAGGTGAACAGCGGATCTCAACCTTTTTGCAGTTGTGTACCCCTTACCCTATGAATTGACCCCTTACCCTAGCGTCTCTATAATGACGAATCAGTACAGTAATATGGTTAGCAATAAATAAAGTTTAAAACTATACGAGTACTATATTTTGCGATTACATTTTAGCTCTTCAATACTAAATATATAAAATGTAGCAGAAAGTATTTTATTAATAAAAGAAAATTAAAAAATGAGTTTTGTCATTAGTTTTATAATAATTAAAAAGAAAAAATGACTAAAAATTGTTAAACAATTTCTTTACTTCTTTTACTTCACTGCAATTTATATTAGTGCAGTGAATATAAATTGCTTTGTATAGTCACCGTAATTGCTTTGTATAGTCTTATGACTGGGGCAACATTCAACTTGTTTATGTATTTATTTTTATACATTTGTAGTACGAATAAGCCCTTTCTACCAGTTCTGTGGATGGAAAGGCAACGAAACCTTAATTGCCAGGACAGACAGGCGTTCATATTCACTATTGAGTTTCAACCAAAAGTTAATAACAGGTTTTTTCTTGAAAACTGATTTCAAAGTGCATTGATTCTCTTTTTCTTCAACGTGCAACTGTGCTGATTAAAAATTTTATCTTCGGAGAAAGGATTTCTAATACAGTTAATACTTCTTCAAGCTTTGGAAAATATCTTTCAAATGATAATTTAATCCCTTCAAGTGTTCACATATTGCAACTTAACACCATTAGCGAGTTGTAAATCATTCTCTTTCAAAAAGTAATTCAAAGTCTCGACTACTTTTGTCTGGCCCGGAAGAATGCAAGACCTTGTTACGATTTATGGGATGTGTATTATAGATATATTTTAGTTATATTAATTATTAGTGTTAGTACGTTTAGTATAAAGATATTACTTTGCGTAAGACAGATATTGAGGTAAGAAAAATAAGGACGAATAATAAGGAAGGATGAGCTTGGCCAGTTATTTTATCTGTGGCTTGGCGGAAGTGTTTTTGTGTTGCAAGTAAGAACAGTGTAGTTTGTCAACATGGAAATTAGGTGGGTTATATAAGTACAACCCTAATCTAGATTCGAGGCCAGTCTGTTAAAGTGTGAGGCCGGAAGCTAGGCCAGTTTGCTAGGACGTTGGGCCGAGATTTGGCCAAGTATTGTGAACAGGGCTTCCGCTGGACAACACGATACAAGCCAACACTACGAGAAGTCTACACGAGATTGAAGGACGAACCCGGTTCTGCAGTAGAACGAGATTTGAGTGAGTAAACAAAATACTTAGTCTATCGATATCACATATCGATATCGAGTTTGGGGTTAAAAGTTTAACGGTAGTAAATTCAGTAGCTTTGTTTACCGAGTTCTTGTTTCAGTCTGTCCTACGAATGTAATATCTAGTAAAGGAAATGTATGTAGCATAAGTGTAGGCTAATGTGAGAATTTGTATGTTATCTATAATTATTGCAAAAGCGTACAGATAAATTGATGTTAAAATAAGTATTACCACTGAACCACTGGATGTATTATTATTGTTATTTATCTGCCCCTTTGTTATTAACTAACCAACGTAGAAGCAATCTTAATTTATCATAGCTTCTATCTTCTCTGATGCTTTGAAGATTGTGATTTAACTTATCTGAAGACCCGATTTAGCTTACTGAGTTGTTGAAAAACGTCAAATAAGTGAGCCAAAGATTTCAGCCAATCGCTGTTTGTTATGTAACTTAGATGCCAGGAGGAAAGAGATACCTTGAAAAAACTAATGCGCTTCATATCTAAGCTATTTATTTACCAAAGCATATTTTTTTTACTACTAAGCATCGCGCGCACTTGTCCTGCACAGCCGTGCCATTCCATGCCATGCCCTGCAAAAACCAAAATCTTATTGTTCCTATGTATTTCAATGTATTAGAGCCCACTTGTCGAGCAAGAGCACTAACCTGCAACAGCGGCAACCATCATGCTAGAAGCGGAAGTCGGAGGAGAATTCGGAACTTGCTGGGCTGTGCAGGGCACTGCTGGGCTGTGCAGGGCACCGCAGGTCTGTGCTGTGCCGGTCAAGTGCGCGGTACCTCTTCATGCAGCGTCCAGCAGATAGAAGGCGTTCGGGTCCCTTCGTTGACTCTCGGCAAAGTTTGGCTTAGTAGACGATAGTCAGTGAACAGGGACAGGTGTGTTTTCAGTCACAAAAGACGTACTATTTGGTGGGGAGACCAGCGCAAATAAACTATTGGTGCTGTTAGTGCTTGACAAGTGGGCGGAGGTTTGCTGATTTGCTGATTGATGCAGGTTGGTGCATGGCAGTGATGTGCAAAGTGCGCGCGATGCTTAAAACTGTAACTCTATGGAATTTCCATGTCCGCCATTACACACTTTCTTTCCACGAATCCCTTAGCGACCCATTACGAACCTTTGGAGTTCGCGAACCCCATTTTGTGAAACGCTGACCTAGAAGATTTATAAGGAGGAAATTTAAAATAATGTCAGTATTGTTATTTTGATACAACTACAACCTCCATGGAAATAAACTAAGATATTTATAACGCACAGAACGTGCATTCGTATAGGCCTACATCAGAATGTCAATTTATCCCAACACGGATTAATTTAAAATTAATTAAATTATTGCACTGTAATCTGAAACCAAAAACAAATTAATCGCTTGCTATTTAATTATTAGTCTTATATTCTGCAGGTACAATATGTATTAGTAATACACAATTTTAAATGTTGGAAGTGAGCATAGGTTTTAATAATACTTTATACACTTTAAAATAAATCGACCACGCAGCTGGACCGCTGACGTGAGTTGAGCAAATTTCCAAAATTAAGTTTATATGCCTATGTTTTAGAGTTTCAACCAACAATTTGGGAAATAGGTCTACTCACGAAGTCATTGAACAGCTGTCTGTGTGTACGCAATATATTAGTAGAATTTGTTTCCTCCTAGTGACCTCGCGAGTTTGCATCACTTGGCTTTGAACTGGGTACTTTTATGGTATTTTACGTTTTTGTCGATTTTGGGGGAACCAAGCGAGCTATAAGGTCGCGTAAAAAAACAAAATGCGCAAAATAACATCCTACATTTATATTGTTAGAAAAAACTCTAAACAAATTTCATTCTCGTAGTAAAAATCTCAAAAAATAGTTACTTCCGGTCAAAAAACGTACTTCCGGTTGTTGGATTTTTTTGGCTAACGAACTCGTCCGAGCCACATAGACAACCAACACGTGTACCAAATTGGACCAAATCGGATTTAAAATGCGGCCGCTAGAGTGCGAACACATATATACATATATATATATGAATTTTTTTGACACCCCAAAACGTGTTCTGAGGACCATGATCGGTGCTCATTTGCTACTCCCGACCTTGGGTCGCACCATAATGGCCACTGCAATAGCTCATTTTTCCTATGGAAATTCGCTAATAATGTAGGCCTGCACCAAATAAGAGTTGATCGATACATGCACAATTATTATTAGCTTCGTATTAATTGTAAATCTCACTGATAGTGATAGCTACAGAAGAGCCACTAAAATGCTATCAGAACACAAATTTGCATGGCATACTTATGAGGACAAGCAGAACAGGCCTGTGAGAGTTATGATTAAAAATCTGCATCACTCGTGTGATCCAGAAGATATAGTCTCTTATCTTAATGGTAAAGGCTTAGAAGCAACAAGTGCAGTGAACAAGCTCAAATGGAAAACCAAGGAACCGTTGGACATGTTTGAAGTAAACTTTAATTCTGGAACTGACATCAACAAAGTTTATGCTACTGACAGGATCATGGGGTCGAAAGTGACAATCGAACCACTTAGAAGATCGAAGTTAATTCCACAATGTAAACAGTGTCAAGCATATGGGCATACACGCAAATTTTGTGGAAATGAGCCAAGGTGTGTTAAATGTGCAGGACATCATCTAACAACAGAATGTAAAAAAGTCGCAGCAGACAAACCAAAATGCATTCACTGTGGTGAGGAACACCCGGCTAATTACAGAGGATGTCGGGTTGTCAAAGAATTGCAGAATTTAAGAGAGAACAAATGGAAACCTAAAATATCAAGAATTGAAACTCCAATGCACCGCACTAACACGGTAGATGATCCGGGCAAGGATAAGGATAATGTGGAGAAGATCAAGCGGCCTACCACATACAGAGAAGCTGCCCTAGATAAATCAGAGCAGCACGACATCAGACCTGTTTCTAAAAAAAGTGATGATATTTTAACTCAAATTTTATCTGAAATCAAAGATATTACAAAAATTAATCAACAGTTAAATTCTCGGCTAACGAGATTAGAAAGTTATATGATGACAAATGATGACTGGCAACCTTAGAATTATGGAATGGAATGCCAATGGCTTGTTAAATCACCTTCATGAACTAAGTATTGTCCTAAATACGGAAAAAATAGATGTTTGTTTAGTATCAGAAACACATTTTACAAAACATTCTTTCGTTAAAATTAAAGACTATAATGTATATCATACTATTCATCCAGATAATAGAGCTCGGGGAGGTAGTGCAGTTATAATTAAGAGTTGTATTAAACACTATGAAGAAGCTAAGTATTCGTCTTATGAAATCCAAGCAACTACAATCACAGTAGCAATGACTAATCAGCTTTTGTCTTTGACATCCATTTATTGCCCTCCAAGATATGCTATTGAAGCTGATCAGTTTGTTGAACTACTGACTCAACAAAGACACTCATTCATTATTGGAGGTGATTTTAATGCTAAACACACCCATTGGGGGTCAAGACTGATTACAACAAAAGGGCGTGGACTCTATGAAGCGGCACAGAAGTGCAACTGCGACTTTATATCTACTGGCAGACCAACCTACTGGCCAACAGATCCTAAAAAACCACCAGATCTTATAGATTTTTTTATAATTAGAAATATTTCAAAACATTCTATTAAAGTTGAAGGAGGACTACATCTTAGTTCAGACCATTCGCCTATCTACTTGACAGTAAGTGATCAAGTAATTATAAAAGAAAATAACCCAACCTTAGTTAACAAATACACAGATTGGAATCACTTCAAAAATATTCTAGAAGCCAATATCAATTTATCTGTTCCATTAAAGACCATTGATCAGCTTGAAGAGGAAGTGGATAAATTAACTAGAGATATTCAAAATGCTGCATGGAGTAGTACACCTGAAATACGGAGGAAAACTGCAGGGATGAATTATCCTAAAGAAATAAAAGAACTTCTTGCTGTTAAAAGAAAACTGCGCAGAAGATGGCATCAAACAAGAGCTCCGCAAGATAAAACAGCTCTCAACAGGATTACACAGCATTTGAGAAATGAAATTAGAGTAATAAAGAACGAATCAGTTAATACTTTTTTATCTGAATTGACGGATGATAAAAGTACTGAATACTCGTTCTGGCGAGCGACAAAATGTTTGAGGAAATCAATATCTCATATTCCTTTTATTAAAAAGACAAATGGCCAGTGGGCTAGGAGCAATCAAGAAAAAGCTGAGACGTTTGCAAATTATCTTGTAAGTATATTCCAGTCAAATGAGAACCAAAGTTGTGATCTGGATTGTGTAAATGTCATACAAACTGACTCGGCTATTCCGTTTGTCACCACTAAGGAAGTGAGGGATGAAATTAACAAAATTAAGATAAAGAAAGCGCCTGGCTATGACCTTGTTACTGGAGAACTTCTAAAACAACTGCCCATAAGGGCTATGATCAAGTTGACGAATGTGTTTAACGCTATGATTCGACTGAAACATTTTCCAAGCCTATGGAAGGTTGCTGAAATTATAATGATACCAAAGCCTGGTAAAGAACCCCAAGAAGTAACTTCATATAGGCCTATATCACTGTTACCTATAATGGCCAAATTATTTGAAAAACTGTTTCTCAAAAGATTAAGCATCATTATCCATAGCAGTAACTTAATCCCATCCCACCAGTTTGGTTTTAGGAATCAGCATTCTACCATTGATCAAATCCACAGAATCACCGATGTCATAGAGAAATCATTTGAAAATGGAAAAATTTGCTCAGTGGTGTTCCTCGACGTCGAGAAGGCATTCGATAAAGTGTGGCATGCTGGACTGATCAAAAAACTTCAAAACCTGCTTCCACAAGGCCACAGTATGTTATTAAAATCATATCTATCTCATAGGGTTTTTAGGGTAAAGCAAGAAGAAGCTTACTCCGATTTAAAAGAGATTAAGGCAGGTGTTCCGCAAGGTAGTGTTTTGGGACCATTACTGTATCTCCTGTATACCAGAGATATTCCTACTCCAAGACTCCCAGATACTTATATTGCTACATTTGCTGATGACACTGCTGTGCTATCTGTAGGCGATACAATTGAGCAGTCAACTGGAAAACTGCAAGAAGAAATAGATTATATAAACAGTTGGGCCCAAACATGGTGCATAAAACTTAATGAATCTAAGTCAGTCCACATTAATTATACAAATAAAAAGATACATAATCATATTCATATTATCGCGAATGGTACTGTGATCCCACACTCTAACTCAGCGAAATACCTGGGCATGACTCTGGATGCCAAGCTTCGGTGGAAAGAGCATGTTAAAAAGAAATACAATGAACTGAACATCAGGTTGAGAAAGATGTATTGGCTGTTGGGCAGAAAGTCCACGTTATCCCTGCACAACAAGCTAAAGCTATATAAACAAGTGCTGAAACCCTTATGGACTTATGGCATACAGCTATGGGGATGTGCTCGAAATGCTAATAGGCAAATTATTCAGAGATTCCAAAATAGAACTTTGAGAATGATAGCTAATGCACCATGGTATGTTCGTAATTGCGATCTACATAGGGATTTAAAAGTGACCACTGTTGCTGAAGAAATTAAAAAATGTGCTCAAAGCCATGAAAGACGGCTAAAAATTCACATTAATGAGGAGGCGTGCAAGCTTCTCAACAACGATGAACTTCATAGAAGACTCAAGAGGACTAAGCCTTTTGAGCTGACATCATAGATCAATATACTAGGAGCGCCGATGGGTTAACCTGGACTAAAAAATTACATGTTATGTTGTTAGAATTACATGTTATGTTGTTAGATTTAAGCTGATTGTTAGTTCTTAGAACTAGTTGCAGTAAAAATAAATTAAAAACAAAATATATTAATTGTAGATCTACAGGGCGTTTAAAAACGTGGGCTATTATTTCACCTACGTGTTTATTGCATCATTTACAGTAAAAACATTAAAATAATCATAGGTCCTAAAATAACCCGTTTTCCGTCTAGCCGCCATTTCTTTTTACTGAATTATATTATCTCTAGAATTAAATTATTCAAACTTGATACGACCCTTAACTACGTCAAGACCTACCAATTGCAAAATAACTAGCTTAATCCAACAATCCGTTTCAAAATGGTGGCCATTCACAATTTGTTAATGTAAATAACTCAGAAACGGTAAATTTGTATTCAAAATTTCAAAAAAAAATTGTTGTGTCCCTGTTTCATTTCCTATTGAACGGTACAACTGTCAAAACTATCGGACAAAGTACAACGGTAAAACATCGTCCATTGTTTTGTAATGTCTCAGACAGTAGCCCTCTTAATCATATCATGAGCAATAATAGAAATACCATCTATTCTATACTAATATTATAAAGAATTAAAATTTGTTTGTATGTAGGGGGTAATATCTGGAACTACTGAACTGATTGAAAAAATAGTTTTACTAATAAAAAGCTACACTATCCCTGAGTAGCATATAGGATAATTCATTTTGATAAAAACATTTTTTATTTCAATATTTATTTGTAAATTTAGTCGGAAAACAATCTTAGGTTAGGCTTAGATATATATGTATATATGTGTTTGCACTCTAGCGGCCGCATTTTAAGTCCGATTTGGTTCAAATTTGGTACACATGTTGGTTGTCTATGTCGCTCGGACGAGTTCGTTAATGAAAAAATTCAACAACCGGAAGTACGTTTTTTGACAGGAAGTAATTATTTTTTGAGATTTTTACTACGAGAATGAAATTTTTTAGAGTTTTTTCTAAAAATATAAATGTAGGATGTTATTCTGCACATTTCTTTTTACGCGACCTTATACCTCGCTTCGTTCCCCCAAAATCGATCAAAACGTAAAATACCATAAAAGTACCCGGTTCGAAGCCAAGTGTGAAAACTCGCGAGGCCACTAGGCGCAAACAAATTGGAAATTTGCCCAACTCACGTCAGCGGTCCAGCTGCGTGATCGAATAATTTTTTTTTACAATGTTTAGTGAAACCCTTTAAGCATATTATACGGATAGAGAATTGGATGATATAAATTTCACTTTTGGCAGAGCTGAGAAAATCGACAAAAATCGATTAGTGTGGGGCTGGGCAAGGGGGAGGAGAGATTTACAACCGATAATGATAAACAGGGATGCTGCTCCTCTCTCCTTGCTGAAAACCGTGTCATGCAAATGCCTAACTGGGTGTTCATCGGCTTGTGGGTGTCGCAAATCGGGACTCAACTGTTCCACCTTTTTTTAAATATTGCTCCGGATAGTCCTGAGACAACAGGCCTGTTATTTTGCTCGAGGATGTAGATGAAGACGACGCCCTCCTTTCACTTGGATTTAAGAAAACCGCAATAGACAGACAAACGATCTTTTTAATGTCATACGTGCAACTTACTGTGCTGGTTAGTTTAAACATCGTAAATCCATGAAAGACTCCCAAATGACGTATGAAATGTTTAAAATCTTTCGTCTGTGAGAAAATCTTCATTCCTACTTCCAGATAAAAGAAATGTTGTTGTTTATTTTTTAAATTATAATCAGTTTATACTGCACTTTGTGAATATTTATTTTATCTATAATCATTTTGTTTGTTTAAGTTTAATAATTTTAAATGCTATTGGAATACATTTTTTTTGTTTTTGTAATAGTTGTTTGAGGGAGGGTATTTGTACTATCTCACCTCAGACCTTTGTATTTTTCAGTAGGAAATTTACGTACAATGTTTCAAATTTGTTTATTTATTCAAATAAAATTACTTTTATGACGATATTGCTTTACAATAACATTTTTTAATAACTTTGTTTGCAATTAAATTTATTCTTGTACTAGCTAAAGTACCCGTTCTTCGCACGGGTTAGAAAGGTTAAGATATGTACTAACAGATAAATTTATTTAATAAAATACTGTAACTTGATTTAGAATAAAAGTAATTAATACAAATAATATACTATATAAACAAAGATAACGGAACATTTATTTATTTATACAATACATTTTTGTATACAACATTAAAAACTTTGTTATTTTTTGGCGAAAAAATGTGAAGATTTTGTCCACTTGACACTCGTGAACAGGCCACATAAAGTTGGCCATGACTGAAACAATCCTTTTCTAGATTAATGCCTACAAACTGCATAGTTTGGCCTTGGGCTTTGTTAATCGTCATAGCGAAAGCTAGTTTTAAGGGAAACTGGAGTCTTTTGAACTGAAAAGGTAGGTCCGTTGGGATTATGGGGATTCTTGGGATTATGACGGTTTCCCCTTTTGCGCAACCTGTCATAATTCTTGCAGTAATCAAATTATTCTTCAGGGCTGTAATTACCAATCTGGTGCCATTGCACAGTCTTGGTGCATCTAAGTTGCGCATTAATAGTACAGGAGCACCAACCTTTAGATAGAGCTTATGAGAAGGGACTCCCGTTAATTCTAAACTATTTAGGAATTCTGTGGGGTAGTTTGTAGCACTCTCCTCATTCACAACGTTATCAATAGACAAAAATGTAACTTCTTCTGAGGGCAATTTTTTTAGTAACTCATTGTTAATAGTGTTTACAGTGTCATTTAAGGGAGACAAAATGGTACGACTGCAAAGCCACTCACTTGAGAGATAATTCATTTCAATATCTGGGAACACGGATGAAATTAGTTCTTCAGTGGAGTTGACAATGTTACAGAAATTTCTTGGTAGTTCAATCATTTGCTGAGAATTTTTGGGGATCTTTCCTTCACCTATTTTCAGCAAGTTAGATGAAAATTCACCGGCATCGCTGTCGTTGTGTAAGTGAACTCGCATGTTATGTGTGAGGTGGAGTTTGGATACACTATTCCATAGGTGTGAAGACTTTAAACAGGCATTGATTTCATCAGCAGGAGTGCCACGTTGAATTACAGGCAGTGTTTGTCTAAAGTCTCCAGCCATCAACACAACCAAGCCACCCATCAAGGAGTTGTTACCCCGAATATCACGGAGGGATCTGTCTAAAGCTTCTAAGGCTCGTTTGTGCGACATGGTGCACTCATCCCAAACTATTAATTGACATTGACGCAACAAAGAAGCCCTCTCCGAATCTTTGGAAATGTTGCAAGTTGGTACTTCAATATGGGTGAAATTTAATGGTAGCTTAAACATAGAGTGGGCTGTTCTTCCTCCAGGCAGTAGGGTAGCCGCTATACCGGACGATGCTACTGCAATTGCAATTTTCTTCTCTTTACGTATTGTAGCAAGTAGAACGTTCATGAGAAATGTTTTGCCGGTACCTCCAGGAGCATCCAGGAAAAATACTGCACTCTCTTCACTTTTGACTTTGTTAATTACAGTATCATATACCTTTCTTTGTTGTGCCGACAGCTTCGGAACCATTTCAGCGACATAATCTTGAAGCTGATTGGTATTGTATGACAATTCCCTGACTATTTCAGAGTTTGCTTCCACATCAGTCTGAGGATTTGGAAGTCCAAAAGAACTCAGTTTCTTTCCACACATTTCAAAAACCTTCTTTTCAATATCGCGAAGTGCATCGTTGTACACAATATCATTCATTTCTCTTAGTTGAAGCTTGTACAAAATATCTTCAGACATTGTATATTTGAAAGTTTCCCATAGGTGCGTTGGGTTATAAATTCCACATGAACTCAACATAATCGAAAAAAGGTAGCGGACTTGAGAAGGTGATCTGGACTGTACTGCTTCTTCTAGTGTGTTTTCCCATATTCGGTCATCTTCTAAGAGACCCAAAGTTTGACAGGTTTCTTTATAGGTTTCAAAAACTGTATTTCCAACAGTTCTCAAGTCAATGAAAGATTTTGGCCCTCGGATCTTGTGTAAAAGAATACGTAGACAGAAACATTCCATGTTATTGGGATGGACCGTGTACACACGTCCTATAGCAGCTGTGAACTTGACGCCAGGTTGATCTTGAACAGGTTCTCCCAAAAGTCTTCGTTTAAATTCTCTTGTAGAGGGATTCCATGTGTAGTAGTGAGGTACGTCTGGGTAAAGAAGTGTTCTTGCAAACGGATCATTTTCACATAGTTTGAAAAATGCAGTCAGAGTGGTGTTAGGTGGATTTAATAGCTTTTCTTGCATGTTGTCTTCATGGAAGTATATTCGCTGACCATTTTCAAGGTGAACACTTAAATGTGTGACTGTAGGGTACCTTTCATGTACAGGAAAGGAAAATATTCTCCAAAAGGCTTCATTGCTGCTAACGTAGCGGCCGGTCTGATAAATTTCAACTTCATTTCTTTGCAGATTGGCTTGCACCTCTTGGTTTCGTAAATTGAAAACTGCTTGGTCGCTACCTTTGTGAATGTACTTACAAACATATTTAATTGACTTTACTGAACTGCAATACTCGACGTTTATGTGAGCGTTGAAAATTTTAGACAGAACAGGGCAGTAAGGGACAATCCAAGAGTTATCTATAACGATAGGATCATTTCTATTTGATGCCATAGTGATTTGAGCAGAATTTCCACCGTCTTCAGAACGTCGACGCCTGTATAGTGGGTAACCATTCTCACTGGTCTGTGTATTACTGGGTGCACGGCTTGTGTGGTGCATAGAACATTTGCCATGTTTCATGCAGGGCGAGTTCATGTTCAATGCACCACATGGGCCGTGCACCATGTTTTTGAGAACAATCTCATTCAGGTGTGGGTCTGCAATATCATTTGGTATCTCTGCACTGATAATTAAATCAATCTGGTTGGGCTGAATTTTTTCTGCACACCATATTAATGCATGGATGTGTGGTAATCCACGCTTCTGCCATTCAACCGTATACATCCAACATTTGACGGATCCAAATATTTCCCCCTTAGTAATAACGGTGACAAACTTCGTGACTTTCTGTCGGAAGACTCTTGCAACTATGTCATGACGATCAATGGAACGTTGACCGGGTAGTAATTCTAATGTAATTTCATCCCATTTCGGATTGCATGTCATTGTTATGAAGAGATCTGGTCGACCGTACTGCCGGACATATGCTAGTGCGTCTTGAGCATGTTCGTGCATGTATCTAGGACTGCCAGTAAATGATGAAGGTAGAATCACAAGTTGGCCGACATTATTGGGGTTGACATTTCCATCACTGGCCACTGCATCTTGTAAGTGAATGTAGTTGTCTGATCTAAGCTTACTTTGATTTCTTTTTATAAAAAAAAGCCTTTCCGATTCAATTTTAACATACATATCAACAACAAACTGATTTAAAAGCTGTCTGAATCGTAGTATTGTATTAAAGGCATTGTTATGAACCATAAAATAAAAAGCATAGAACTCTAGGGCAGTAACCTTTTTGTTTGGTAAAGGCTGATTGGTGACTGGATTGTGTTTTGGGATACAGAAATGATACCCTTCCTGACCTTGCCAAAAGATCAAAGGATACTGTAAGGCATCATAAAATCTGTGTGTTTCAGAAACCCTTACCAACGTTTCGTCACGTCGACGCAAGACAATGTCTCGACTTTCAAATTCATTACTGATAACAACAGCAGCTACTTCGTTTGTCGTTGGAGCGTTGAATCGCCTCTCATGTTCACCCGGAGGACGCCTGTCGGCGCGTATTACTACCTTTAGTTCTTTTTCTGGCCACTGTTCCATAGCTACTTTAAAGGTGTGGATAAGTTGATTGTGGGTGTGAAGTAAATGTTGTAAATCATGAACAATGTCGTTTGATAAACCTGGAATTATTTCATGTCGCCTGGCAGATTCTAAGTGTTCATCCCCTATAAAATAAACTTGCAGAAAACTGTGTTGCTGGCCAGCAGCTGGCAATAAAGATCCAAAACGATGGTAGATTTGACCATGCGCAGTAAACGTTGTTGGAAAGTTGTAAGAAATTGCTGGACCGGAAGTTCCGAATGACGTCATTTGGAAACAGGAATTATATTGCCGCGTCTTCTGTAAGAATGATGTTGAGAGTGGCGTTTCTCCAATCAGGAGTGTTCTCAGTGGTTCTGGTGGCTCATTAATGGTAGGAAGTCTAACTTTACCTGCGGTACAGCATAACCCAACACTTTCCCCTTTCCACTTGAGGGCACCACAGTGTCTGCAGGGTATATTCATAATTCCAAGTTGAAGCAGGCCATGACTGGAATAGGGAATATCTGGATTATATGAAAAACAAATACCTCTAAAAGGATCCCAGGTCATGCGCATGAAATTTGTTCTTTCTTCCCTTCTATGTCTTAAATGGTTTTCATGCTCTTCTGGTGTCTGGCTTAATATTTGGTTCAAATGTCTTTCATTATCATTTATGTGACGGTCCTCGCGCTGAGTAGGTTTTTCCTCAGCACGTGAAACAGCCGTTCTCTCAGCATTTCTTGCTTGTCGGGCATCGCGCTGAGTAGGTGTTTCCTCAGCACGTGAAGCAGCTGTTCTCTCAGCATTTCTTGCTTGTCGGGCATCGTGCTGAGTAGGTGTTTCCTCAGCACGTGAAGCAGCCGTTCTCTCCGCATTTATAGCTTGTCGGACCTCTCGCTGATTAGGTGTTTCCTCAGCGCGTGAAGCAGCCGTTCTCTCTGCATTTCTAGCTTGTCGGACCTCTCGCTGATTAGGTGATTCCTCAGCGCGTGAAGCAGCCGTTCTCTCTGCATTTCTAGCTTGTCGGGTCTCACGCTGAGTAGGTGTTTCCTCAGCACGTGAATTAGCCGTTCTCTCAGCATCTGCCGCTTGTCGGGCCTCGCGCTGAGCAGGCGTTTCAAAAGCTCGCCGTGAAGCAGTTGTCAGCA
>JAGFPH010000099.1:1110282-1134157 GCA_018207615.1 Philaenus spumarius
TCAAAAATTACTCCATATTATTTAAATAAGAGAACTATTTTGTAGGACCGATCCCTTATTTTGGGAGAACCAGTAAACGTGGGCTCATGAAAAATATACCAATACGAAGCTCAGAAACTCCGATTCTCTCCAAAAATATAAAATGTATATAATTTCCTACATTTAAATTTATTAAGAAATAGATAATTCAAATGGGAGAATTTATGTTTAAAAACTCGCCCTTAGTTTGAAAGAACCATTCGACGCTCATAAATAATATATATTATACAGGATGGGTGAAAAGTCTGAGAACGGCTTAATATTTCGTATATAAGTAAAATTTGAAGATAGAGTGAGAAACCTACTTTATGTAAAAATACTATTTTATTAGGATGTCCAAAATTAGTCCGTCATCTTGGATCCGCTATTTTGAATGTAACTTTTTTTTAAATAGGAAAGTGGTCAAGTGATACATCATTTCAATATAGAATTTTAAGATTTCAATTAATCAACAGAAATAATAATAATAATAAATTAAAAATAAAGTACATTAAAAATCCCTACCTATAAAAATTCAATGTTCAATACACATTCAATTACTTGTGTATTTAATGTAATCCTCTGTGATATTTATTATTATTTTTGTTTATTAATGTTCACATTGATGTACATTAAATTAATACCTTACGATTGGATTGTTTGATAACGTTTAATTTTATTCAACATTAAATTTGAAGGGTAAGAAGTTTAATGTACCTTCTTTATTTATATTAAATGATATGATTCAATGTAAATAAATCCAATTATCTTAAAAACGGTTTGAGATATGGATGTGCGGTTTCACCATTGATTTTGTCTTAAAATACATTGAAATTATGTATCACATGACCACTTACCGATTTAAAAAAGTTACATTTAAAATTGCTGGCCAAATTTAAACATCTTAATAAAACTAGGGACTCTGCCCCTAGACGCTTCGCGTCCCAACGCCGCCTCGGCTTTCGGCCTCAGATGGCTGCTTCGCTGCGCTCGCAGTTGAAAAATTCGCTAGAGAATCTCGTCAATCTTCTGTCAACTAAAATTATGAAACCAGGCTTAAATATATTAACAGTAATTGCAAGATTAATTATAACCTCAAACACATGTTTTAGAAACGAGAGAGGCTTTCATTACGATTTTAGTCCTAGTTCTACTTCTTTCTTCTGTCAACTAAAGTTTTGAAACCAGACCTAAATAAGGTAAAAATTATTGCAGGATTAACATAACCTCAATACTATGTTTCAGAAATGAGCCAGGCCTATATTAGAAAATTGACTATTAGAATGTATCCATCTTTGCCAAGTTTACCTTTTTTTTTTGACAAAATAAATTGTTAAATCAGGCCCAATTTATTCTAATTCCAACGTGCTAAAACAGTATAAATTAGCTTGTTTTTTTTAACAGTAATTAAAAACTATTCAATGAATAGTTGATTTTGGATAGTGCTCAATCTCAGCTCTATTCCAATCTATTTCCAACGTGCTAAAACAGTATAAATTGGCTTGTTTATAAACAGCTGTTTTTATCGCTTTATTTACTACTATTTCGTTGTTATTTTGTAACCAACATGGCAACCCATAAGACCCTATGTTAAAATTTTTCAACTTTTAAATTAGATTTTCTCAAAAAATTGCGTTTTTACACGAAATACAACTATATGGGTGTACTTAAAAATCAAAACTACACCTAAATACAGAATTTCTGTGAATTCGTTAGAGCCGTTTCGAGATCCGCGACAGATACAAAGATAGAGATACAAGAATTGCTCATTTAAAGTAATAGGATAGTATTTTACTTAATTAAAGTAGGTTCCTCAATCAAATCTACCTTCAAAATTTCCTTATATACGAAATATTAAGTCGTTCTCAGACTATTCACCCATATTGTAAAAATTTGAATTTTTAAACCTCCACGAACATATGTAATTTTATTACTTCTTAAAATGTGTTAAATAATACAAAACGTAAATGCCTTTCAACCGTTGCGAGAATTGTAAGTCATTTTGTAATTACAACTAACAGCTGATTTATAATTAGAGAATTCTCACTATTTGCTTTAATAAATATACAGCTGATCAAGGTTTTGATTTATTTTTCCTGTATAGTAAACAACAACTTAATGTATGAAGTCATTATTGAAACTGTACAAATCTGGTTGTTTTTAAACTTCGTGATTTTGTTTGAACAATAAGATGACAAAATTACCAAATTTTTAAATTATCCAAAGCAGTTAAATATTTTATGACAAATGCGTGCAGGTTGTATACATTCTTAAGTGTTATAATATTCTCATATACATAACTACACGATACAGTTAGGCTTATATAAATCATTATTAAAGTTATTAATGATCAAAAGTCTGATCGAAGTGCGGATACACAGATAGTTTATATGAAAACGAAAACGTTATTTTATAAAATAAGAGCGAGAAATTATACTAAATACAGTTTTCAAAATATTTTTTTCTTGACTTGAAAAATACTAATACAAATGTATACAAAGTTAAAAATAATTGTTAGAAAAATCATCCAACAACATAGTCTTAAGTCAACATCTAGTTTAAAATCATAAATTGAATACTGTAGTTGTTTTATAGACATAATTATTTCTTGCTGTATGATAATGTCACACTTGAAAGTATACTGTAATACCCTTGTGTCTTTACTTCTTCTTATAGTTCAGATATAGTATAAATTCAAGTGACGATAACGTCAACTGATGGCAGTGTTTACATTACAATTACAATTACGTGTTCTACTAGTCACCGAAAAGGAGGAAAACCCTGTTTAGATTCCAACTAAACTTCAACAGGAAGAAAAAAGTCGAAAAGAAACAACGCTTTGCAATGATACATTATCAAATTACAGTTGAATTACTTTAGCTGAATGACATAAGCAGAAACACAATTAACTAAACTAATAACTAACTAACTAATAACTAACTAATTTGTTTTTTGTACAAATTTACCTGTTGCTCTACACTCATCGTGTTCAAATTTGCATTGCAATATCCATCTTCGTGCCAATTCAGCTAGTGTCTCATCCCATTCCTAAAGTAATTCACAAAAGCATATGCAACAATTATATAAAAAGATTAAATCCAAAAGTAGTTTTCATAAATAGTTTTAACAAATATGCAGTTGTGTACAACTATAATAAGTTAATACTGCTAAATCTTAAGAATTAGTGCCTTGGCAAGCCATACAATATCTGAACTATCTGTTCAATTTAAAAAAATCTTAAGCTTTACTAAAACATGTTATGAAAAACCTTGAATCTATATGTCTAACTTGTAAAAAAACTTTTAGGTTAATATTTTGAAAATTTTCTAAACTGGAGCCGATTAAAATTAGTTCCTGGGTCCGGTACTCCTAAAATCGAGAAACCCATTGATAAGTCAAGTGGCTCTAAATCGGGTCATTTTCAAGATAACAAGCTGAGACTCAGCATAAATGTTTACAATATATATTTTAACTCCTATGTCAAGTTTTAATTCGATATATTAAAATTCAGCCAATTTATAATGTGCCAACGCTTCATATATGAATGAGATTTCAACTTTTAGTGATTTCCCCTGCTGCAAAATACATGCCTGCATTATAGATTTTTTTCCAGACAAACCATTGCTCGGAGGAAAGAAATACATATGACCTTTTTATTGAAAAATACTTCCCCTACACGGTGGTATTTTTATTTTTATTTATATTCATCCCAGCTCGAAATATTAAGGATAATCGAAAAAAAAAACTTTTTTTTCGATTTGGGAAATCGATAGACTGGTAAACTTTTTTTATATTAATCTACATAATTTAAGGTACTTATAAAAAAAGCAGTTGTATTGTAAATTACTGGGAGTTGTAACCTACACTGGCTGGGCTGAAACCAGATATTCAGCCACAGCTTAAACCAACCTAATAATATAATTAAACTCGGTATGAAAATTCATTTATTTACTAAATTATTACATGCTTTTCACATGTCAATGAGATTGCCATATATATAATAATCAAACTTTTAACCTAGCCTAAATGTAATAAACTATTTCAACTCTTATATATTTTTGTCAAATTTTATAATGCTTTTTAGTGGTAATAATTATAATTGTTTAAACTGTATCTTAAGGCACGTAAATTAAGTATTAGTATTATTTAGAATTTAGCTATATTTCAAACCGTGGTTTTAACTTGATCATGATATTTGACAAACTGTTTTAACTTGCTAATTTAACTTCAACAAGATGTCTTTAATGAACACAAGATACATGTGTTCATTGCCATTATGTATTAAACTGTTTGAAAATAATAAATACAAAAAGATTCTTTAAAGCTACTTTGAAAGGTCATTATTGTTTATGCTCGCCATAGGAATTATTGTTTATTAAATAAACTTGTTGAACTTACCGTCCAATAGTCAAATTTCACACGTCCAACGACGGCCGTTTCGGCTATTCAGCCACTTTCAAGTTAGGACCATTGTCCTTCGTCATTAATAAAAATAAAAACACATAGTACACTTAACACTTACACACACGAGACCACAATTAAAAAATATACGCTCGCACATTTTAATGTCCGTGTGGTTAGATCACTGTCCACGGCTAGACTGTCGGTGTTTCGTCTGTGCATAGTTCTTATCTGTATTTACTTTTGAAATGTCTATTACCAAGTCGAATAATGGGTTGGAATTAAAATTGAGTTTATCATTAAGTAGCGTTCCTTGCTGTCTTGAAAGCTTTGTAAATCTCATACTGCTCCAGAGCATTCATAAGCTTCCCTTTGCTACACTTATGCAAAATTGTTAAAGATCTGTCAATCACATCATATTTGTGTGCTGTTTCCATAATGTGTTCAGCAAATTTTGAATCGGTTTTCGGAGGTTGTGCCGATCGTATTGCGGGAGGAAGATGTTCTTTAAACCTCTTATGAAATGATCGTCCAGTCTGCCCTATGTATTTTTTGGGGCAATCAGCACATGATATCTGGTATACTCCTGTATGTTGGAATTTATTGTTGGTATTTGGACTTCTATTCAATATTTGCGATAAATTATTTCTCGTGCTGTACGTGGTAATGTACCCTACTTTTCTGAAGGCATTGCTCAGTGAGTTATGTAGTCTGTGTTTTTATTTTTATTAATGACGAAGGACAATGGTCCTAACTTGAAAATGGCTGAATAGCCGAAACGGCCGTCGTTGGACGTGTGAAATTTGACTATTGGACGGTAAGTTCAACAAGTATTTATTTGAAAGGTCATGTGTTGAAACTATCATAATAAAATGGAACATGTTTATAAGTACTTACCATTATTTTAAGAAAGTAAGTTACGAAGTCAGTCTTTTATTTTTTTTACAAAATTTAGTCTGGTTCAACAGCCGGACCAAAATCTTGCAATACATCAACTAATTTCAATACTACAATTAAATAAAGTTAATAAGGTCTATTAACTTGAATTGCTGTTCAATAAATTACAACGTGTTGGTTCCGCTGCATGTATAGAAAGTATTAGACTTACAAATTTATTTTAAAATATATATATATATTTACAAGAGTGCGGAGATTCTTAACCGTGCGTCAGGTTAGCTATATAATAGGCCTGACTGTGCGTAGCTTGGAGAGCTAAGTCAGGATATAAGGCACGTAATCAGACGTGACGTCACCTGGCCTTAAACTTGTCGGAAAGAGAAAATTATAGCTCGTCAGTTTTAGCAAGACCTCTACGATGCGCTGGCGGGAGGGAAGAATTTAGGCAAGTGGGGACGTCGTCCGCTGGAGGGGAAGGGACACCACCCTATTTACTATCCCTCTTGCCGCGACAGCCTTGTTTGTGTTCTATTACTCACAGACCGAAGTGTTTCGTTCAAAGTTCGGTAATCGACTGAGCTTGAGCTTCTCTGAACCCCCCCCCCTCGACCACTCGAATTAACTCCGAGTCAACCGCGCATCTCTCGAGGTCACGGTCCATGCTAGAAATTCTCTATTATAACTCTAACGAAAAATGCTGGTTCTGTAGGAATAATGGAGATCCAGGAAATTCGATTTTGGGATTGAGGGTGACAGTTGTGGGAGACGAAGAAGTGTATATGACGGTCATTCATGTCCCGAGTCGAGGAAATGAAACATCTCGAGTTATTAGTCTAAATATTGAAAAAGTAATAAAAAATCTAATTTAATCAAAATTAAAAAGGTTTTTTTTGTTTAATTATTAAAAGAAACAAAGAAAAATTGTAATATATTAAAAATAAGAAAATGGGTAGGTAATTAAAGAATTAAGTAAAACGGGTGATTTTTACAGCTTACAAAATTTTAAATGAATGGGAAAATGAAATTTTCAAATTAAGGGTTATAAAAGGAAGTAAAAAGAGCCTAAGAGAATTTAGTTAAAATTTAATACTTTTATGAAATGGAAAGGGGAAAAAATAGCGGCTTATAAAGTTTTGTCTAATAAAAAAGTTAATAATCCAAGTTATTAAAAGTTATAAAAAGTTATTAAAAATAGAATCTTAAGTAAATTTGCAAGCTCTCATTTAAAGGTAAAGATAAATATCTCGAGTATTAGGTTCGAACCAATAATTAAACAGCGAGTAGAAAAAGTGTGATAACTCCGCGTAAAACAATGGCGTCGCGGCTAGCGCCGTTATAGACAGTGGTCAATAGATTGTGAAGATAGTAAAAGTTCTAAGAGAAAAATTTAAATATTTGGTTTCGAGAAGTAAACGGAAATTTCGGGTGGGTCGTGAACGCGAAAGTGAGTACATAGCGGATGCGTTCAAGTTTCAAATAAAAGAAGAAAGTGACACGTAGGCCTACAAGAATTCAACAGATCACAATAGCTATTCTGGGAAGATGGAAAAGAAAATAACTATAGTAAACAATATAGACAAGTCAGAAATTGTACATTAACTGACCAAGCCGAGTGGACTCGAGAAGTGGAGGGGATTCAACTATGCCAACTGAGAGCAGAAAAATAGACACACGAGGATTTGGTGACACTCGTACATAAATTAAAAGCTTCTGAAGGATTTTATGGTGGAAATGAGTGATACGAAGATTAATTAGTCTTGAAAAAGTAGTTTAATACGGAGTGAAGTTGTGAAATGCAAATTGGAATAAGAGGCATGAACTGATAACAAAGTTAACTAATAAGTTCACTGAATAAAAAAGGTTCGTGTTAGAAAAGTATTTGCTGAAAACATGTGCATACATGTTAACCCTTAGTTAGGCGCACCTCTAGGACTAACGTCAGTAGGCGCTAGGGGCAAAATCCCCGCACTTTCATTTTCCAGAACTTCTGTCGCTATTTTGCAGCATTTAAAATTTGGTAGGGTTCAATTTTGATTGTAAAACTCAGGTCGTAAGATGCCCAATGGTAGAACCCGTCCCCCCCCCACGTGGATTTGAACCGGGTACATTTATGGTAATTTATGTTTTGATCGATTTTGGGTGAACAAAGCGAGCTATAAAGGTCGTGTAAAAAAACAAAATGTGCAGAATAATATCCTACATTTATTTAGTTATAATACTCTAAAAAAGTTTCATTGTCGTAAGAAAAATATCAAATAATAGTTACATCTGGTAAAAAAAACGTCCTTGACACCCCAAAACGTGTTCTGAGGACCATGATCGGTGCTCATTTACCTCTCCTGACCTTAGGTCTCACCATAAGGGCCACTGCAATAGCTCATTTTTCCTATGGAAATTTGCTAATAAAAAGTACAAAATGAAAAAGCTAATGAATGTTATAGGTCTAGCTACGTAGAGAATGTACCATTTGGAAAATAAAAAATCGCAGCTGAACAATGTTGGCAACACAGAGCAAAGTTGTGTTAAGTCGTACTAACCTAAACAATAACAAGAAATTACGAAAAACTTACATTTAATTTTGGGACGCTAGTGGGGAAAACCCCAAAGTTCTTACAGAACAAAAGCGCGCTAGCGGCAAGAGACCCGCACTGATGGGACCGTTCACTTCCGCAGATTATCACAGACAGATGATTCGTTAAAATTAAGCAAGGATGGCATACATGCTCGAAAAAGGTCAGAAGAAAAGATACCTGGAACATGTTTGTCAACATTGAACAGTTACAGCTTTATTTCAGTTTTTCTGAGAATGCTGCTAAATCCCCGCCTACCGACTAACTAAGGGTTAATATCAAGTCTAAGGCTAAAAATGTTGTAAATAATAAAAGTATTTATTAGGAATAGCAAGACAAATTACAGGATTATTTTTCAGTGACAACATGAGCACACCATAGCACATGAACTATATACTAAGGAATAGAAGAACACACAACATCACGGGAATTGCTTGAATAGGCGAAACCTCATCCAGGAACTCCAACAAACTACTCAATCCAACCCAGAACATCAACCTTCAAGAACATCTATCCAAAGAAATCCCAGGAAGGAACGCAGAATTGTTAGACCTTAGTCTAACAATATAAGCAATTCTTTATGATAACAAAATAACTTTATTCAAAGTGCCAAAGTTAGGAAAATAACTTAAGATTTATCTTTACTTGAAAACACTGGGTTGAGAGCATTAGGTTTGTTTTTGTTCTTGTGTGTCTAAAATCTAACTAAAGAAAGTTAAACGAAATTAAATCCAATTTTCAAATATAAAAATAAATAAATAATAAAATACTTTGAAATTTAAATAAAATCTTGAGTATAATAATTGAAGCTTGAATATAAAATTAAATTGCATTACTTTCTTTGAGTCAACACAAATAAATATAATCTAAATATATTTAAGGCTCTATCTGCATATGTCAAAAATTTCTTATTTCCTATACTAGGAGCTGACTTTTTATTTTTTTATAATTACAGCCTAAATGAGTAGAAATTACTTTATTTTTAATTTTTAAACCTTTGTACGTAATAATCACTAATATTTTAAAGCGGACGCACATGTCCGCTCTGTGTATTGAAAATTCTCCCAATACGGGAGTTGGCGTGCGAAGTACGGAATGCAATGTGTATTGAAAATACTTCCAATACGGGGGTTGGCGTGCGAAGCAAGCAATGCATTGTGTATTGAAAATACTCCCAATACGGGAGTTGGCGTGCGAAGTACGCAATGCAATGTGTATTGAAAATACTCCCAATACGGGGGTTGGCGTGCGAAGCATGCAATGCTTTGTGTATTGAAAATACCTTCACTATAAATTTAAGCACATTTTAAATGTAACAAGACAATTAAATGTTTAGAATATACTTTTTTTAAGATTTTAAAACAAAACAGACGAATAAGGTATCGTTTTATGTTTTTTTGAATCAATCAAAAACAAAATCAAGTCAGTACAACCACTATTTAGTGAAAAATCGACAATTGACAGAAAATAACATGGGTGAACTCAGCTTAACATTGTTAAGGGTGGAGCGTAATTCTAAGAAAAGTTTAATGTAAAGAAAAAATAATCATAACCATCCTCAGCAAGTGTTAGAATGCGATAAAGTCGTTCGTATTCATCTTGTTCTGCGGCCAAAAACGAGTCATAATATGCCCCAAATAGTAACTGCTACTACTTCAATATCTACTTCATAACCTAAAGGTGTTCTTTTTGCAAATGCTTTTTGTACACGGTACTCTTGAGACATAAACATTGTAAAGTCCAACATGAACCCTAGCATGGAGCAGTTGATCATTTGCAGGTTTGGCGTCAGCAAACCCACTGCTCTGGTCCAAATTGTTTTCTATCCAGGTTTGCACTTGGAAATATGTGCGAACCGCATGATGCGAAAGTTGGCAGAAGTGCTTCAAGCTGGCCAAAGCCTCTCAAGCTACATTCAATCACAAGAAATTTCAGCACTTGTTTTCCCCCTTGTTGTAAATGCAGTGTCACAACCCCGAAAAGCATGGTCTACAAGAATGTTTTCTTTAGTACTAACATGTTGCTGCTGCAGGTGACGAGAGAAATAATTTAAACTGCTGACACCGCTGCGAGTTTAAAGTATTTCTAGAGAATAATAAATAATTGTATTTGTAATTGTCTTACGTTTTTATTACTCTTATTTTAATTATTTGTTTTAATGAATCTTTAGTGAAACGTCTTTAATTTATGCCAGTTGGAGTGATTTCACTGATAGTAAGTATAATTTGTTAGTGATTTTTATTTTCATTTTAACATCTTAATTTACTTGTTTGCTGGACTGTGGTTGTGCAAATAACGTATTTTCTAGGTTGGGTAGTCAAACTCAGTCGAGCAATTAGTGTTATATATTTTATAAATGTATTTGCTTACCAATTCCATCATGTTAGAAGCTGTTGGAAAAGGTTTATTATAGACGTCTTTGACTGTACCCAATGCTACCTCACTCCGGCCCTTGTTATGTTCATCCAAAATAATTTTTTTAAAGGTAAAGGGTTGAGTATCATCGTAATCATCTGCACACTCTGCACCTTTTTTATTCTGAAACAAGAAATATTTTCCTAATTACGAGGGTTAGTTTAATCTTCTGTCGGGTAGTGAAAACAAAACAAAAATCAAGTGGGGCGGTAGATCCTGAAGGGTGGAAAATATTTTTGGAAAACAATTTAAACAAATTTAAAATGAACTATTTTTTACATGAGAAGAAACGTTACTGTACTAAATACAACGTATAATTAATTAGGGTTGCTGCTGTCAAAGCACTAAAAAACAATTAAATATTATGAAACACGAGATTATAAATGCATGTTTCAATGATCATGCGATTCAAGCCGGCTGTGGCAATAAAAGATAACCGATCTTTATGATTTTATTCCTTCAGGCAATTATATTTATAGAGCTAAGTAAACTTACAGAATTCAAACATTAAACTACCTGTTTGGCCAGCAAGATAAAATTATGGTTACAGAAGCTATTTTCGTTACACTAATTCGAATCGTTATTTCGTACGAAATTTGGGTTTGTTATTTTAACTTCGCAAACACATTTAATTTTACGGCTACCATTTTAGGTTAGTTAAGATTACTTGACATTATAATTATCATATTTTCTTTCTTAAAAAGTTGCATCATGCGTATGTAGGCTACCATTTAACATTTTTTACCATTTCCTTGCAGTCCAGTTCCTAGAAGTTCAAAGTGAAATACCAGAGTTCATTAAATAAACATAATCATATTACAAATAGAATTGTTGGAAACCGCTTTCATCTATTTAAATGCATAAAATGTTAGGTGTGCAACGTAATTTTCAGTATATGTATACTGTATATGTTCTATTTATAAACTAAACAGAATATTACTTACAGTAGGATATTTGCAAAAAGTATTACTTTCCATGCATAACATTATATGGCATTGGTCTTCGCCAGTAACCGTTATTACACAGCTGATTATCACAACCGTGCAACTAATAATAGAATTAATCCCCATAGTTGTATTAAAATCTGAAAAATAAATTAAAAATTTAGTAGTCAATAAAATTATATAATTTCTTTGACATGTACCATAAATTGGTATTTCAATATTAAATTTAAACAAATATTATGGTTTTTATTTGTAATTTGACTAAATAAACACCTATACAGACTTATACAGTCTTGAATCTCTAAAGTCTCACTTTCGGAACCCAATTATAAAGTATCTTCATGTTTTCTTTTTTAATTAAAATGTTATTATTTTTTTAATAGTTTTTATTAAGAGTTTTTTTAAATAAGTATTAAAGTAGAACCTTATCCAATTAAACACAACAATAATTATCAGAAATATCAGAAATACAATATTATAACAATTTATTCCATGTGGCTTTTGTAGTGTTAACAAAGTTTACAATACTTATTCCGTTCAATATTTCATTAAAATGTTTAGTCTTTAAACAAACAAAAAATATAACTCTACATGTATTAATTGAAATACTGAACTCTACACATTATAAAAAAACATTGATCGAAATATTTTAAATACAGTAAAGATTAATCTCTTATAGTTCTCAACAAAACTTGTGCCTTAATTTAAATATCGATATGTGTTTTAGCACATTCATAGTTTCTGAGTTCAAATTGAAACAGTAGCTTAAGTTTCTGGTTCAATTGAAATGTTTCTGAAGTTAATAAATTTTGTAGATTTTCGAATTTAGTGCTATATACACTGGGTATTAATCACTGTTCGATATATAGTTCTTAAGCTAGGCGCATATTGGGACGCGTCTGCCGACACGATAGCACCACACGCGTCGCCCACATATTGCAACGCTGTTGCCCAGTAGGCACGTGTTGTAACATTTTAACCCAGTTGGGATATGATATTAATGTTAATATAAGGAACTAAAGGGTCCTGGTTAAATCTAGAAGTAAAAAATAATATAGGCATTTCATTACCATTGAAAAACAGTGATCACCATTTTGCGAACAGTTATAAACTTCTATTCTCCAAATTAAAATCAATTCATATAAAGAATTAAAAAACTATTTTTCCATAATTTGTAAAACTCATTAGCATATAAATATATTTCATTCTGTTTAGTCATAAGTTTGTATATATGTCTCTGATTGCATTTTTAATAGCCAGGATCCTTTAACCCGATATAAAGAGTTAAAACTCACATTTTTTTATATATTTAGATCTATTATTTTAATTCTTGTAATATACAAGAACCTTAAATTGTATATAAAAGTGCTCTAAAGCTTTCTGATAAGAAAATCAGGCTTAATAAAGGCAATTTGTAAAAACAAAGTTTGATTTATTATTTTAATATAGGTCTAGCCTAATAATTAGTTATAGAGACAAATCTTATAAAAAAGTAACAGAATAATACCTAAGAGTATTATAGTGTATTTTACTTAATTTGATTTTTAATAATGTTTAAAATGAACGATTCACGGATGAAACTATGCTAACCTAATTTAAAATGACTTCAGAATTACCAGATCCTGTTTTTACTAACTACTTCTGAATGAACCGAAACCAATTCACAGACGTGGAATGATACATACTTATGTTCGTTCTATGTATATATATAGTACTAGTAAGCCCCCGTGAAAAATCACAGGCTGATTAATTAGATACACATCAAAAATACATAATTTAAAAAACAAAATATTTAAAAACAACATTAAGGCCTACTTATCTAGGCCTATCTAACTATGCTTACGGGGATTTTTAACTCGGTAAATGTGAACAATAATAAGGATTATAAAACTGTAGGCCTATATTTGTTACACATTTTTTATCTACGACTATTGCAATAAACACCAATAACGCTATTACAAGTAACATCAGAAAGAGGTAAATTACAAACCAAAAGCCAACCCGATTAGGTAATGATATCTTTACCTAACAGGAGTCACTTTACATAATAGGCTCTAGACCAATGAGAGCTCGTCATTTGACGGAAGTAGAGTTGTAATAAAAATAACGTTATTCGTACATCAGCTGATTGTACCCATACGTTCCGGATGTTAGTGTGTTATTGTAACTAACCTCAAACGTGAGTTGACGCATTCCGCAAACATGAGTGATAGTGATGAATTTTGTTTAACGTTATAATACAAGTGTGTCATCTAATGTGAGTTATTTATTTATATCCCAAATTTCGATTAGCTCACTATATCTTTACTTCACCTTTTTTAGTATGGTTATGAGTAAAAGGAATGTTAATTTCACTCCTGTTAAAAGGGTATCAAATTGAAGAATTATTACACACTTCTTATTTTTTTACACCTTGTATATTTTTGGTCGTAGATAAAGTAGTGTACGCAACGATTGTATTCAGCCTTTAAGCCACTCGTGAGATATTTAGAACACTCGCTTCGCTCGTGTTCCAACTTACATCTCACTCGTGGCTTAAAGGCCTTCATAATACAATCGTTGCGTAAACTACTATTATGTGTAACGTTAATGAGAACGTTATTATACAGGGTGATTCAGTAAAGCGTAGCGGGCTATGCAGATTCAGATTCTACATGCAAAAATAAGTCGAAAATGTAGTATAACATTTTTCTGATTTCGGCTTAGTTTAGCCGTAATCCGCCATTTTGTTTTTTTACAAAAACTCACTGTAACTCTGGGAATAGATAAGATATAGAGTTCAAATTTGGAATAAGCATTTTATATGTTACGCTTAACAAGTATACCAAACACAAAGAATTTATTTTTATAATTTTCAAAATGGCGGCCGTTACAAATGTTTAACGTGGAATATCTTGAAAACCGTTAACTTAACAAAACATTTACAGGAGACAAAATATTTTTATTTTTTAACTACAGACACAATGCTTTTTTTGTAGTTTCATTAGGTCAAAGGATAACCGAGTTATCGTCAAAAAACTAAAAACATAATTTCTTGGTAATTGTCTACAACAACCAAAATTAGCCTATCAGACTCATCAAATTTCAAAATGGCGGCCATTTAAAATTTTTTAAATCAAATTCCATGAAAACCAGCTACTAAAACAAAATTTTACTAGATACTAAATTTGAAGCCCTTTTCATTTTAAATCGAATGACACTATAATTGCAAAAATTGGTTAGTAAATATCAATATGGCGGCCATTTAACCCTCAAAGTGGCAGACTGCAGTCTCGGGCGCAAATGCAACCCCCTCGAACCTTAGCGAGAATTTGCATAATCGATAATTTAACCCACTTACAATAATCCAATCGTAATAAAACTGGCACCATTGGAAAGGAAATGAATTCTTTAATTTTTGTATCTACAACTTTTTCGTAAAACGTATATTTACATACGTAATCATCGTTTTAAAATATGCATATTGTGTTACAGCTATTTCCGCGGGCGAATCTGCATACAATTGTACTGTTATTTTCCACTTCTTCAACATTCAAGACTATCTACACAAATATTTCTTTAGCTATTATAAAGATGCCATTGGATTCGTCAAGATTTTATCTTTCTGTTCGTGCCTTCTAATCAGATGTCACTATAAAAATAGTATTCTTCCAAGAATTACTGTAAACCCTTGCGATTGGACAGTTTATCAACGAATGAAACCCATTTGTCAAGTGATTTTACGCCCACCATATCAAATGTTTTGACAGATTTCTTTACATAATTTTGTACAGCAAAGTCTGAAATTTGTAAAGGTGGGAATTAATCCAGAAATAACCGGTTTTTTGTCTATCTAGACGACAATTGAAATGTACATAATTATTACGTTCTAGTGAGAAAGTATAGCGCGTGGGTTCCCACGGTATTCACATTTCCCGTTCTATACGCAGTGTGTAGTCTGGCGACTTTTCATAAGATTGATGTCTTTTTGTTATTCAAATAAATATAACTCAAATTTCTTTTCTTTGATTTATCCTCTTCACATAATATTTCATTTTTGGGCAAAGCATATATTAGTAAATGACGTTACAATCTAGGGCTAGGTTTGTTACCAGTCGTGTACTTGGAACATAAAAACTGTTTTTTTCAAAATAAAAAATTTGAAATTGATAAATGGTGTTATACAGTTATATTTAGAACTAAATTACAAAACTTTTTTACGCTTACGAAAAAAATGTTTACTACTTGTTATGTAGGCCTAAAGTTGAACTTTTTCCTTTCGTTACTGAACATTTTTTGTTTCTTGAGCTAATAACTTTTACAATTTCAAAAGAAACTAATTTTTAGTGGCATATTTCAATTCTTTGAAGTTTTGTCTAAGAAAAAGCTATTGAGCTATTTTGGATTGGGGTTCATTTACTATTTTTGGCGAATTTTTAAAAATATCCTTGCAAAATGCTATAAACGGGCTTTACAATTTCAGCTTTAACCATGCCAGTTCTAAGGTTAACAATTTCAAAAAAATTCCATTAAATAACTAGGGACTAGAAAAACTGTAACGGTTTTCAAGATATTCCACGTTAAAAATTTGTAACGGCCGCCATTTTGAAAATTATAAAAATAAATTCTTTGTGTTTGGTATACTTGTTAATCGTAACATATAAAATGCTTATTCCAAATTTGAACTTTATATCTTATCTATTTCCAGAGTTACAGTGAGTTTTTGTAAGAAAACAAAATGGCGGATTACGGCTAAACTAAGCCGAAATCGAAAAAATGTTATACTACATTTTCGACTTATTTTTGCATGTAGAATCTGAATCTGCATAGCGCGCTACGCTTTACTGAATCACCCTGTATAACAAAAGATAAAAGACTAATTACTTTTAATTACTTTTTATTACATATTGATAGATCAAATGATTTGGAAGTTATTAATATTATAGTTAGGAAATTAATAATAGAATATGTTTATACGAAGATGTACGAATGTTTCCGAAGTTAAACAAATAGGTATCTCTTCTTTAAATTTGTATAAACAAATATATTGATTATAAAAGTTTGTATTTATATACAGTTTATAACCTCAAAGCAAATATCATAACGTATATTATAGCATTCATTAGTTCTATAACTCATATTTAAAAAAAAATCAACTTCACAAGAAATTATAATGATTGAAGTTGTAAACATAACCCCAAACTATAATCTACACTGGGTTTTTTTAAGTATTAGAGATGATGGGTGAAATCAGCTGTTGTATTATATGTTACTCACGTACGTACGTATGGGCATACACTCGCTTTTATAGGAGTCGATACCTTACAAATTTTCACCTGTTAGTTTATAACTTTATAAAGACATATTTTTTTTTTAATTTCTGGGTTAATGTCAAACGCCAAAAATTTAAATTATTTTATATTAAAATTCAGAGAATGTATAAATTAATTCACAGGATGTACAATATTCAAACGTTAAATGGCAACGTAGTAGCCACGCCTCTCGTTCCATGGTTACGGTATATCAAAACATGGCTTAATTTTGACGGCTAATCTTGTTGGCTTAATTTTGATGGTATATTAAGACGGCTTAAGTTTGATCGTAAAATAGAAGGGCCAATGTAAAGAATAGGCTTAGTCCATTTTCGTTTTATTTCCATTTTTTATGAATTTTAAAATGTATTAGAGTGTATGCATATTTAAAAAATTAGGAAAAACATGCTCTGTCCATGTCAAAAATGGATTGAAATATTTGTCAAAAGGGAAAGAACTGGCTAACTCCATTTATGATAGGAATTAACAAGCTCAGTCCATTTAGTTCTTTTTTTGGTCACTTGAAGCACTAATGCCTACCAGCTGTTATTGTTGACATCTTGTGAATGTTGAAAACTGAATATTGTTATATGAGATTCTTGATTATGTTCTTAAAGTGTTTAATCAATAGTGTTTAGTGTTTTAAACAAGTAATCAATTAATCAAAATGGATGGAGCAGAACAGTCTGATATCAGTCCAGTGATGAATGGAACAACTAAAAACAGGAAGAGGTTAGGAAGAATGCCCGAGGTAAAGAAGAAACTTAACTTTAGTTCTCATAGTATGGGTAACACAATTACCAATGTGCATTACAATATTTTAATAAAGTACCTGAAGAATCAAGATTAAATATTTTAAAAGGATTTGACATGAAGGAGTCTATTGATTTACAAAATAGTTTGTGTGACCTAATATCTTTTCTCCCTATTGCCCATAGATGGCCTAGAAAAAATGTTATGGGAGCAAAACAAATCAATGCCACTTACAAATACAGAATGAGAGTACTTATTAAAGGAAATATGCAAGAGGTTGTAGTTTGCCGCAAAGGACTTCATAACGGTTCACGGTCCACCAAAGGAATATTTGAGAATTTAATATAACTTGAGGCTACTGGCAATTCACTATTAGATTAAACATGGCAAACCCAACAGGCCTTGGAAACTTCCAGAGGAAACCCGAAATGCAATCAAAGATCATATTTCTTCTTTCAAAGGCAGGAAAAGCTATTATGGCCTATCGGACTCTAAAAAAATCTATCTGCCTGAAGAACTGAATACAAAGAAAATGTGGTACTTGTGTATTATACGGACTACACCTAAATGTCCCTATCTACCATTTAGCGAAACCAATGAAAAGGGAACGAAACATATTGTGACTAAATAGGTTAGGTTAGAACCTTTTAGGTATTTTTTTATTATTATTTTTGCATTTCTGTTGCCATCTGACCCTAGGCTAACCTATGGCAACAGAAATGCAAAAATAATAATTAAAAAATTCCTAAAAGGTTCTAACCTAACCTATTTAGTCGCAGTATTTTTACCTTACCTGTATTCAACATTTATCTGTAGAATGTAAAGACCAAAATTGTGGCTAGGTTGGACAGAGGCGCAACTCAACAGAAATGCAAAAATAATAATAAAAAATACATAAAAGGTTCTAACCTAACCTATTTAGTCACAATGTGTTTACCCGTATTCAACATAAGCGTCAATAATACAAGCTAACAGGGTCTTCTTTCCACGCTAATTTTTCCAAGCCCGTTCCCTTGGCAGTGGTTTCGCTAGATAGTAGATAGGGACATTTAGGTGTGGTCCGTATAATACACAAGTACCGAAAATTTATACATTCTTTGTAGAACTTCAGCCAACTATGAAAATGTCCTATCATTACTACCGGAACGTGTTCAACACTGAATTTAACATTGCGTTCAGATACCCCCGTACTGATACGTGTAGTGCATGCGATGAGTTTACGGTAACAGTGAAAGCATTAGAAATTGAACAAAATGCGTTTACCACCCTGAAGATCTTAAGAAATTTGAGAATGAGTTAAAATGCTTGGACACTCAAAATCTACTACACAAGAAAAAAGCTAGTAAGTTTGATCAAAATAAGAAAAATGCCAAAGAAATCTGTAAAAATGATAATTAATTTGAGGCAATCGCACTAGACTTAGTAAAAATCTATACTTGCCTAATATTCCAACTAATGATGTATATTATAATAAGATCAATTTACATTTTTAATATTCAGGTTTTGTCCAACAGCAAAAGTATTTTCTACATGTAGGCCTGTTTTGAATGTAATGGGAAAAAAGGAAGTGGTATGTGAAATTATTGACGTATGTTCAATGTTACATAATTTTTGCTATGAATATCTTGATGGTTCAGTTAAGAGATTAGAGATATTTTGTGACGGCTGTGCAGGCCAAAATAAAAACTATGCGTTGATTCGATTTTTACATAATTTGGAGAATGTACCAAGACGGGGTTTCACTATGTGAAAACATATTTTCGGATAGAGGCCATTCGTACCTCGAAACTGATAAAAACCTAGGTCTTGTAATCCAGAAATCTCGGCAGAACTTCCAAGTGATTGGGTTGAAGTATGCAGAATGAAGCATGCCCCCTTCATTGTACATGAAACTACCATCGATATGTTCCTGTCGACGCCCATTAAGAGAAATTCTCATTGAACTTGATGAGAAATAAATCAAATAGGCCTACTCTTAGGAAATACGTTACATTCAGAATTATTAACTTACATTCAATGGGCATTGGGAAGAAGAAGAAGAAATCTTGAAATCTTGAGCTTCAAATGATTTTGATGAGGGAGAGTTATTTCAACCAGAACTGTCCTTTGAAGATAAATTATATTAGGTTAACTTACTTAAGCCGGGTGTTTTTCTGAAGGCCCCACCATATAATATGCTTAATGATTTAGTTTCTACTCTAACCTAACCTACCATTATAGTAATGGTGGGCCTCTACAAAATACCTTCTTTACTAACTTAATATGTTTGAAAAAATCTATCTATACTGTTTTAATAGGTTAATAGACATATAGTATTATTGTAATTAATAAACAGTCTTGGCCGGTTTAAGGAAAAAAATATTTTAATAGTTAAAACATAGGGAAAATAGTTTAACTAGTAAGTTCATACATTGGTTTCTTTTATTCTTAGCCTCTTTAGCTTTCTGGGAACTAGCTGCGCAGAGGATCAATGGAAATCTCAGTCACGAATAAAGAAATTTTATTGATCAAAAGTTTATTGTTCAGTTAATACTGTACTCGTTAAATCTTTTATGAATCATTGTAACTCAATTTTAACACAGTCAATAAATTTAAGAAGGTACACTATAAGGTACTATAGGTAAGTAAAATGCCTGGTTTATTAGCACAGGAAAACTAGGCTCAGGCCATGGACTCAGCCAGTTATTTCCTAATGCATATTGTACCTTCAGTAGGAAAAACATGATATAAATCATTTAAAACAATATTAACACATCAATGTTGTCAAATAGAAACGGATATGTAATAATAATGAATTGTTGAAAATAATAGCATGCAATGATTTTAACACAAAAAACAGTCACCTGTAAAATTTATAATTTGCGACTGAGCCTGTTCTTTCTGTTAGCCCTTCAAAATGTTTGTTTTCTATGTTTGAAATCGTTTTCATTAATTTTGAATAAAGAAATAATGGTTTCTATAATATTATAGTCTTTTATTTATACAATTTGGGCTGTGAATTTTATGAATGTTGTTGTGATCTAATGGTGTATTTGTTGTGGTGTAATATTTAAGTATGCTAATAAGTTAACCTAACATCATTTATACAATTTACAATATTATAATATAATAATGTGATATATTATAATATTCTAAATAATTATATCAATCAACATTTCTGGGCACTTGAACAATTTAATATTTGGATTCTGATTATACAGGGTGTATCAGAGCGGGTGGCCGGCTTGTATAGCATTGGAACGAGAATACTTAGACATTTAGTTTAAACTGATAATTCCCTATTTCGACCCCAAGGAATTCAGGAAACAAATTTTCAACCCTCTAAAATGCCCCAGAAGGGTATTTTTGGGGTAAGGGTTGGTTTTTGGGAAATTTTCAAATGTAAAGGTAGGTTGTGTTGTACCTTATTTTAAAGGTCTCGGTACACTGATCATTAAAACAAATTTTTTTCATTTATCTTGCACCGTCAATACAGGTGGCCCGAAACATCATAAAAACTTAAGTTTACATATCTTTTTACATAAAAATTGTTTTTAACAGCTACAATTTTTAAAGTACATTGACAAAGATGTGACCTTTCAAACAATAGCCTACCTAATTTTGGTAGGTTTTCTCACATTTTTAGCAGGTTTAAAAATTTACAACTTTTAGAAGTTTAAAAAGTCAATATCTCAAAATTTTCAAATTGAAATGTGGGTCATCTTACATATCAAATTGAAGACCTTACAATTATCAACATTTTTCATATTTGAATTTTTTCATTTCTCTATAGCTCAAAATTTACAGAAAAATATAGTTTTTCTTAGAATTACTGAGTTTTTGTGTACGTTATAAGTAGGCTTAAAAAATAACTGCTCACTAGTTAATTCCCTGGAACAGCTTACAAGTGTTCAAATTGTCATACATTTTGTTCCATACACAAATCAACATGGGTTGGAAAGGAATCAACTGCTTGTAGTACTTCCTCCGTGTTTATCGACGCCACTGCATTTCTTATTCTATCTTGCATTTCTTCTCTTGTAGAAGACCGATTTCTGTACACAATTTATTTCAGTCTTCCCCATAAATAGAAGTCCATACATGTTAGATCAGGAGACCTTGGAGGAAAGTTTGTTGGGCCTTCTCTTCCTATTCATCGCCCAGGAAATTGCTGGTCCAAAGTTTGACGAACTGCAATTGCATAGTGTGCAGGCGCACCATCTTGTAAGAACCAATTAGTATTTCTAATTTCTTGTGGAACTTGTTGTAGGAAGTTAGGTAAGATTTCTAACAAAAAATTATTGTACATATTTCCATTCAAATTAGCTTTGAAGAAATGAAGCCCAATTATTCTATTACCTATGACTCCACACCAAGTGTTTAGTACCCAATATCTTTGGTTGTCAACCTCCCTCATCCAATGGGGTTTTTCGAATGCCCAATACCGCATATTGTGACGGTTAACCTCTCCATTACTTCGAAAAATAGCTTCATCGCACCGCAACACTTTACGGGGAAAAAAGGGATCTTCTTGGAGCTGTTCTCTGGCCCAAATACAAAATTTTTTCTGTTCAGGAAGTCGTTTTCATCTAACTCTTGGTGGACTGACATTCGGTATGGGTGTAATTTATTTTCTTTCAAAATTCTCCATACAGACATTGGGCTAATTCCGGATTCCACAGACAATCTTCTGACAGAATAATGATGATTTACCTGCATTGCAGCCAAAACATCAGCAGTCCTCTCATCTCTTATTGGTTTAGCAATTTCTTGGTTCTTGTGGCCAGAGTTAGGCTGCACATGTCCCGTCTCGCGCACACGGTCTGCCAGTCTTCTAAATGCCTGCCTAGACATTGGATTTGGTAACACTCCCCCAAAATCATAATCATGTCAAAAGCTTCATTATTTGTGTACGCAATGTTGACACTGCACAAAGATACCAAACTCCACTAACACAGAACGATTGTTAAAACAAACTGCCTAAGCAACAGCAAAACCTGCACTGAACCTTTAATAGACTTTGACCGGGAGCAGTAAAGGTAGATTAAACAATGACTCAAGTTTAAACAATACACCAGGAATACTCATGAATGAGCATCTAATTCAATGATCCTTATCTTTTCGTTATCAGTCAAATTCTTCATTCCTTTAAAAATGGGGGCGCTTCCATCGCTACTGTGGTATTATTATTACATTTTTTCATATTTCTTTGTTACAAATGTTATTACAGTATTATTTTATGTTGGCTTAAATTTTGTTATGATTTAATGTTGACAACTAAAACAAGGATTTTTTAAAGAAAAAAAACAATATTTTTCTGTAAATTTTAAGCCAATAGAGAAATTTAAAAAATTCAAATATGAAAAATGTTGATAATTGTAAGGGCTTCAATTTGATATGTAAGATGACCTACATTGCAATTTGAAAATTTTGAGATATTGACTTTTTAAACTTCTAAAAGTTGTAAATTTTGAAACCTGCTAAAAATGTGAGAAAACCTACCAAAATTAGGTATTGTTTGAAAGGTCACATCTTTATCAATGTACTTTAAAAATTGTAGCTGTTAAAAAAATGTTTATGTCAGATGTAAAAAGATATGTAAACTTAAGTTTATATGATGTTTCGGGCCACCCTGTATTGACGGTGCAAGATAACAATTTTTTTCTAATGCTCAGTGTACCGAGACCTTTAAAATGAGGTACAATACGACCTACCTTTACATTTGAAAATTTCCCAAAAACCAAAATACCCTTTTGGTGCATTTTAGAGGGTTGAAAATATTTTTCCTGAATTCCTTGGGGTTGAAATAGGGGGTTATCAGTTCAAACTAAATGTCTAAGTATACTCGTTTCAATGCTAGACAAGCCGGCCACCCGCTCTGATACACCCTATAATGAGTTTTTAGATTGGACTACATAGCCTACAGTTTTGTTTTTAGTTACTTTATACCTAAATCGTATTTGTTGTTTGTACACTGTCATTGCAATAGCCTAATTGTTTTATAATTTATAAATATTATTCAAAGGGTTTGTACTGTTCTACACCAAACATACTACTTTATCCTTCCTGGTCATCTTCTACTAAATTAATTTACTCCTTGTTAAATAAATTGCATCATTAAAAGATTTACATTTTGCGATCATTGGATTTGATTTTATAATAATGGGATCTATATACGATGTTGATAAATATGAGGATATCTAGGATAAGTTTAATAATGTCTGTACAAAATGTAGAAGGTCTATATAAATAGGAATAACTAACTATAAAAACAAAATCTAACATTTAAAACATCTTGGCGGGTCAAATAACTTACTGTACATAGTAAAGATAGTTTATTGTTTCTTCTTAAAATCGCTCCAAACTAAAGTAGCCTACTTATTTAACAACACTCGTATATTTCTCAAATATATTTATTTTTACATATTCTTGGTAGTTTAAAAATAATTTTACATGAGCTTAAATCTTATTGGTTTAACCTGTAACTCAATACGGGTACATTATGTATGTTGAATTTTCAATTCTATACGTTATTTCTAGCCTACTAGCTGAATATTGTAGTACTTACTTATTCGATATTAATATTTTTCATTTTAACCTATAATTA
>JAGFPH010000100.1:0-25758 GCA_018207615.1 Philaenus spumarius
TGGTTATTTATAGGGGTTGGGACTTATATAGTTCATAAGATTATGGTTTGTTTTAAGGGACATTGTTTAAGATTATAATAACTTCACTGTTTTTACATGTACACATTTCATAGGGAACACTGGGGTGGGTTCTTTACAGTATATAGTTTATAGTTCACACTTGATGGGGTAAGAATTATCTAGTTTGTGGGGACATGGTTTAACACTGGGGAATGTTTTCTACGGGTTTGTAATGTATCGATTATCTATTGTTGCCCGTATATTATTCACACTTATCATTACTCTTATAATGTCTGTTTTCACAAGATATCCCATTTTGTTCGACGTCGTCGTTGGTCTGTACAGGTATGTTCTGGCGGTATGGCTTTAATAAAGATATATGATATGGTCCATAAGTCCTTTGTTGATCATCGATTAACGTGTATGTTGATCTTCCGATTCGTTTTAAGATTTTTAATGGTCCAACATATATGGTGAATAGTTTGGCTGTTTCGCCGTATCCCTGGCTTGATTGAGGGAATGATTTTATCAACACTAGGTCGTCTTTTTCGAAGGTAGTAATTTTGTGTGTAGAGTTGAATTTGGTTGCTCTTTTATCCTGAATCGATTGAATTTTGTTTTTGGTAATCTCTAGTTTTTGTTGGATTGGAATTTGGTTTTTGAAAGGGTTTTGGATGACTTCCGTCCAGAATCTATTGTCGGTTAGGTTCAGCTGTAATTCATTGGGGGTAAAACCTGTCGTCTCATGCTGCACTTCGTTTAGAAATTTATTAACTGTAGGTATATAATTTGCCCAACTTCTGTGGTTGTGGGCACAGTACGTTCTTAAGCAGCGTTTTATTTCCCTGATCGGGCGCTCAGCCATGTTAGACATTGGATGATGTACCGGATTTAAAATGTGTTTGATGTTGTTTTCTTCAAGTCTGTTAATCCATATTTTGCTTTTGAACTGGGTCCCATGATCGGATAGTATTTTGTTTGGCTTGCCAAAAGTGGGTATATAGTCATTAAACATTCTATCTGTTATGGCTTGAGATGTGGCTCTTTTTAGATTATAAAGTTTGACAAATTTCGTGAAGGTGTCCAGAATTATGAAGATATATTGTACGCCTCCTTTGCTTTTCGGTAATGGTCCGATTATGTCCGTAGCTAGTAGGTCGCCTTTACCACTGCATTTGACTCCACTGGTCTCGCCGAATAAGGGGTGGTTATTATACTTGCATTTCTGACAGGTGTCGCAGGTAATTAGCAATTTTCTGATACGTCGGGCCATGTCTTTAAAAATGAAATCTTCCTGGAGTATGGTTAAGCATTTTTTCGCACCGCAGTGTAAGTAGTACTGGTGGCATTCCCAGATTAAATTATTTATTAATCTTCTTGGCACTACGATTAACCATGTATGGTTGTGTTTTTGGTATAAAATATTATCATGTATTTTGAATCGCTGATTTTGTATTATTTCTTCGTCCTGGTTATAATTTTGTGCTTTTAAATAATTTTGTCTTAGGCCTAAATCGTTTTGTTGTAGTTGAGGGAGGTTTTTGAGATTTTCCAAAAGTTCAAAATTATACTGTCTATTTAAATTTGCTACGATTAGTTCTGATGGGTCGTCTACTGGATTTCCTGGGTTTTCATCTGTTTTTATTCTGCTGAGGAGGTCAGCTAAAATATTGTCTGCACCTTTGCAATGTACAATCTCAAAATGGTAGTCTTGTAAGGCAAGGATCCACCGTGTTAGTCTTGCGTTCAATAGTTTGCATGTCTTCAAAAAGGTTAATGCCCGGTGGTCTGTGATGACTGTAAGTTTTGCATTCAGAATGTAGTGTCGGACCTTTTGCATACAGTATACTACAGCTAATAGTTCTTTTTCTGTAGTGGTGTACTTGATTTCACATTTCTTTAGGGTCTTGGATATGAATAGTATAGCCCTTTTATTGTTTTCCTTGTCAATTTGGAACAAGTGTCCTCCTATGGCAAAATCGGAGCTGTCGGTCTGTAGGTAGTACGGTTGGTCAGGTATGGGGTGACTTAAGACGTTGGTTCGCAAAAATAATTTTTTAATTTCTTGAAACGTTTGTTCTTCCTTATTGGTCCAGATGAATTTTACTTTTTTAGACGTTAGTTTCATTAAAGGTTGCACCGTTTTTGCATATTTGTCCACAAATTTATTATAATAGTTAATACCCCCTAGGAATCGTTTTAATTCTTTCCTAGTGGTTGGAGCGGGAAAATTTTGAAAACATTTTATTTTTTCTAAATCTGGTTCTACACCTGTTGTTGTCAGATAATACCCTAGGAATGGCACTTTGTCTCTACAAAAGATGGATTTGGATATATTGATGGTCATGTTGGCATCCTTCAGTTTTTCGAAAACCTTTTCTAGGTGTTGAAGGTGCGTTGTAAAGTTTGGGGATGCAATGCAAAGGTCGTCTATATAGACTAATGAAAAGTTCTCTATACTGTTCTTGAACACCTGGTCTAAGGCTCTTACAAGGGCAGCTTGTGATGTTGATAGGCCAAAAGGGTTAACAACATACTGGTAGACTCTACCTCGGAACTGAAATGCTGTATACGGTCTTGAGTAAGGTTCTAATAGTACTTGCCAGTAAGAAGATGTTAGATCTAGTGTCGTCAGCCATTTAGAGTCGGTTGCTTTGGCCAATAATTCGTTCACGCTCCTGTTACATTCATAATCGGGTGTTATTAGGGAGTTTATCCTTCTCATATCGAGACATACTCTTAAATCGCCAGTCTTCTTCTTTACTATTATTATGGGGTTTATGAAAGTACTGTTGGATGGTTCTATTATATCGTTTTCTAACATGTCGTTTATCTCTTGCTCGACTGCGTCTTGCAGATTTATTGGGATGGGGTAGCTCTGTGCTCTATAATTATCTGGTCGTTCTACGTGGATATGATGTTGGTACTTGTTGCATCTTCCGGGTTTATCAGAAAAGATTTCCTTATATCTGAATATTAAATTGGCCATTTGCATCTGTTGAATGTCATCTAATTTTTCATTTGCCTTAAACATATTTATTATTTCACTGAGTTGATTGTTTTCATTATCATTATTATTAGTTAGGGTTTGATTATCATTCTCATATTCTATATCATCGTAGCATACTATTCTGCATTTTATTCCTTCATTTTCTTCACAGTCCAACTTCAATTCTAATATTTCTCCCTTTGAGTTTGTTATTTTAATTTTATTGTCGTCGAAGTTTAATTCCATCTTCATATTCATTATTGTGTCTATCCCGAAAATGCATTCTTTAATCAGATATGGCACAATCACACATTGTATATCAAACTCGAATTGTTCTATTTCTACTTTTAGCATAATTATTTGTGAAATTCGTTTGGATTTATTGTTTAAGGCAGTTGTTATGAAAGTATTGTTGACGGGTAATTGTTCAAATTGGCCTAATTTATTCTTGTTGTTCAGGAACCACGTCTCAGATAAACAAGTAATATTGCTACCTGTGTCGAGTAGGGTGTTGGTGCTGATTCCATTAAGTTTTACATTTATTATTGGGCATTTGTAGCTTGTAAGTGGCTTGTTATTTCCAAGGTCGTCTTCTTGTAATAGGAATTTTCCGTCGCAATATAAATTGGATATTATAAGTCCATGTTCGTGTGGTTTTTCCCTTTCTGTTGCTGGCCTATTTCCGATTTTGTATTTATTTCCTTGCACTGGAGTGGTTAGTGGACTGCTGATGTCTTCTTCTTCTTCAGCTTCACTTGTGTGGCCATGAATTTCGATTTTTGTTAGACCTAAACCAGTGCATTGGCGTTTAACGCGGTCTGATTTGGGTCGATTTCTGGTTCAGAGTCAGATTTGGTTGGTGTTGGTAGCCTTGTAGTAGCGGCAATCATCTGGCAGACCTTTTGCTGTTCCCTCCTAGGGTAAGATGTTTCTCGTTGCTGGTGGTATGTGGTTCTGTTCTGTTGGTTGAAGTTGGTTGGTATCGGACCTGGTTGTCTATCATATGTAACTCTGGGTGTGTATCTGTTGTTATGATATATCTGTTGTCCGTTGTGGTAGGCAGGTCTTTGGGTTGGTTGTAATCCAGCTTGGTTTCGGTAGGGATGATTCCTAGGATTTTGTATCGTGTTATTCTGTGGTGTGTTATTCCGGTATGTTGCTCCTCTGTCATTGTACTGAATGTTGTTGGTGCGTTGGAATGGTGGATATGGTCGAGTTGTTATATGGTTTGCTCCTTCTCTGGGACTAGCGGTGTTTCTGCGTCGTATTTCGGCATTGGCTTCTTCGGTGTCCTCCCGCTGTAGCAAGTCTGCAAATTCTTTGATTGAGGTTATGTTTTGTACCCTATGGGCGTCCTGTATCCTCCTATCGAAATGCTCCACCAGTGTGGCTATGATGTCTTCCTCGGGAGGTTGTGGGATCATTGACTTCATCGTTAGGACTCGCTCTATAAAGTATTCACTTCTAGTGAGTTTACCTCCTGGTCGGTATTGTTCATACTCTAGCTTCTGGCGTGATCCTTTTTGGATGTCTCTATTCCAGAACTTTGAAAGGAATTCGTCGCAAAACTGTTGGAAGTTGGAAATATCGTTTTTTATTAACTGCCACCATCGGCTCGCACTTCCCTCTAAGCTATTTTCGATTATATCGAAGAGGCAGTCTTGTTGATCACCGGGTTGTCCTATTTTTCTGGTTGTTAAGCGTTCGTAGTATCTACTTAACCTATACAAATAGTCGTTTGGGTTTGCTTGTCTCCCGTTAAATTTAGGCAGTATAGGGTTTATTGAGCTGCTAATGTCGTGTCCGCTGGCTCCACAGGTTACGTTTATTGGTGGTAGGCTACTATTATTATTATTACTCTTGGGGATTTCTGCAATTAAGTTTTGTACTTCTCTAATTACATTATTCTTATTGGCCTCAATTCTCTCATTTATTAAAGTTTCTTGTCTGTTTAATGATTCGTCTAAACTTCGGCTATTAATTGTAGTATCTAATTTGACCTCTAATTCATTAATTTTCTGGCTATTATTGTGGATAGTTTGTTTTATATCGGTCAATTTTTCTGTGAATTTATTCTCGACATGGGTGATTTGCATGGCCATGCATTCTTTTAATTGTTCAATTTCGGATTGAACCTCTTGAAAATTTAGTTTTAAGTTAGCCTCATTCTGCCCTAATTTACTTTCTATTTGTTTTAAGTTTTGTTCTAAATTTTGTTGAATTTCGGTTTGGTTTAATTTTAATTTTTCTTCTATTTGTAGGCCTAAACTTCCTTCTATTTGTTTTAGGTTAGCTTCATTTAGTTGTTTTAGATTAGCTTCGTTTTGTTGTAATTTAACTTCTATTTGTTGTTGAATTTCGGTTTGGTTTGATTTCAATTTTTCTTCTAAATTTATCTGTAAATTGGCTATCAAAAAAGTCATTTGTTCTAATAGGTTAGTAGTAGTAGTGCTTTGTGTCTCTATTTGTGTATTATATTTGGTATTTGTAGGGTCTACACTAACTTCGGTTTCCCTATCTGTGGGTTCAGTTGTTTCGATGGCATTTGGTTGTCTAAGGGTAGCTAATTGACTTTCCCTAGCCTTTTTCGTTTGTGTAATTTTAGGCCTCAGGTTATAGCTTTGTTGTTCTTCTTCTGAAGGATTCATTTTTGCTCCAATTTATAGGTAAGTACAGTTATTGTTATTAGTAAAAGGATAGTGTTACAAATATAAATTATTTTAAATTAGGTTAGCTTAACGAACATAAATACAGATCTTGAAATTAAATGTGATACTTAAATAACATACAGACAATTTATTAAATCTAACCTCGGGGTAGGCACTCGGCTAGCATGATTATATTATTTTATAATTACGCATTCATAATTCTGGTAAATTGAAGTTGAAATAAAACAAATAAACGGGCCTTGTATCAGTTCCGTTGCTAACTAAAATTGGTTATTTTAGGCCTTATATCCTGTTTTGGCTTTGAAAAGTTCGAATTATTTATGGGCAGAGTATACCAGTCTCTGGTTTTTATTAACACTGACTCTAATAACTGTTTTTAAGGTACAAATACCGATAGAAACTTCGTTGGCACACTTTGGCTTCTTTACTTCTTGAAGACTCTCAACCCACTAACATTTCACCTGTTTGAAAAGGACGCCGTCCCTTGGCGCATTAATACCTAATACGATGTAAAATTCTTCCGCTTGTTGTATCTTGTTCGGTCTACTACGCCGAAACATTCAGTACTGGTTTTTTGTGGACGTTCGAAGTAGTTATTCATTCGGATCAACACTAGTTATTTCTTATATTCGTACCGTTTATAAGATTTAATTTTTTGTTAATTAGATATTATTCAAATGGTTTACAATTGATTTTAATCACGTTAATATATATACCAGCTTATTTGATACGGGAATATGACGTCATCGGCAATGGCCGGCTCGGATCGTAAAACCTTTAAATTAGCTTAAACGTTTTGTTCTTACATATTATTCTCTAGTGTTTATACAAATTTACAAAAGTTTTTTCTTTTTTACATACAAATAATTATAAATGGTGGAATTTCATAGTTATCTATAGCCTAATTGTTTTATTTAATACATCGAGATTTATAACTAAATATAGAATGGGAACGTGGGAGTGGATCGTTCCTCTGTTCCAATGTGTTGTGTTTTTCAATCTTGGTATTTTAAATGGTATTATTAGATAGTTTCGTCTGTGGTTTGTTTTAAATAAAGCTTGGAATTTGATGGAGTGATATTAAATAAAGATAATGTAGTGTTATTATTGTGCTGTGAGGTAATTGATTTGTGTGGAAATGTCTAAATTTCTGAATGTTTACTCTTTCAATTAGGCCTGTCGTGCCGGTCTCAAGATAGCGACTTTTTGGTTCCCTGTATTTTACGAAGTTTTTTGATATTAATCAATACGTGGGTGGTTTGTTAATAATAAGTTATGCGCATTTTCTGTCGTCTAGACCTATTGGTATTGATTGCTGTTGTTTAGGCCCTTTTATGTAAATCGTCTGATTTTAAAACTATTCAGCCGCCTCAAGTTAGCACCTTTTTTAGATATGGGTCAAACTTCTATTAGTGTAGGCTGTATCAGCTGTTCCTAATTTGTTGTTTTTCTTTTATTGATGGGATTTGTGCTGTTATAACCCCTACCGACTAGCCTAATATTTGTTGCAGTGTAGGCCTATAAAGTCAATAATAGCAGTTTAATTTAACTGATGGAAAAATTTAATTCTGAACGTATTGTAGGGTATAGTCTATAAGAAACATAATCACAAAAACAAAGAACATTAATATCTAGTCAAATAAAGTGACTAATGTTTCTAATACGGTATGCATAATCAAGATTGTTAAGATAGATTTTCTTAAATAGGTGTTAATACATTCAAATGGAGGTAAATAGTTATATTATGTGTACTAATTGGTTTGTTCAACCCGGCATCCTATACCAACACAGTAATTACTACAATATTGTATGGACATTTGTTGTCATTACCTTTTAACTTAGCTATTATCCTTCATTCGATTGTTTTCTCAGTTACACCATCCGATGGGGAATCAAAAGGGCTTCAAAAAAGGTGTCTTGACATTTTTCGTTAAAATGTACGGTTTTGGAGTAATTTAGGTTTGTAATTTTCAAACAGCCACCATTCTGAAACTCATGATTGGATTTAATCGTTTATTTTCTTGAGGTATATCATTGTCAGGTTAAACTTCATACCAAGTTTGAACTCAATCAGTCAAACCGTTCTCTAGATATGAATTATTTTGTACAGAAAACAAAATGGCGGATATCTGGAAAACGAAGCGTTTTTGGACCTATGTTTATATTAACTTTTTCTTACTTTTTGTATGAGGAATCATATCCCAAAGTCCTGAAGGGTTTTCAGTAAACACCCTGTATATGGAAAACTTATATTTAATATAGCATTAACATTGGATTTATTGTAAGAGCACATAGGCCTATTCACTCATTGTTTTACAAGGTTTTATGAGTTTTTTACGAAGCTTATCTGTGTATTTGTAATATTCTAGCCTATTGTTTAAAGTAGAAAACCTTTTATAAGTTACATTTTAAAGAAGGGTTAGTTTTTTGCATTACTGTACTTAGTAAATGTAGGGTATTTGTAAATCTAGTTACTTCAGTTGATATGTAAATTTATTTAAGATATGCTGTTTGTTCAAATCAGTGGTCTTTTGAATTGAATGTAATGGAAAAGTACCTATTAACATTGCACACCCTTGGATATGTAAATCAATGTAAATATTATGAGTTTAGTCGTTAATTATTCATTTGTTGTTCTTTAATGCTAGCCTATGTTAGTTTTCTAAATAGTTAATATTTAAGTTACGTATATATATGGAAAACTTATATTTAATATATTTTTTATATAGCATTAACATTGGATTTATTGTAAGAGCACATATTCACTCATTGTTTTACAAGATTTTATTAGTTTTACCAAGTTTATCTGTGTATTTATAATATTCTAGCCTATTGTTCAAAGTAGAAAACCTTTTATAAAAATTTTAAAGAAGGGTTAGTTTTTTGCATTACTGTACTTAGTAAATGTAGGATAATTAGGATTGTATAATGTGGTAATTTGTTATCGTCTTTATATTATGAAATGACCAAATTATTATGTTTAAGTAGAGTAGGCTACAGTATTTTTTATAGTCTATGAATTACAGTAATTGTAAACCATTTTATCATTCCTACCAAGAGATTAAACACGTTCAACTGCATCATATTTTCTTTTATAATCCTGTGTACTAAAATTAATATCATTTCCCGCAACTATTATAAGGATTTAAGAGTTTTAATTAAAGTATAATTAAAACATTTATTGATTTACTTTGATAATCCATTTAACTTATTTTGTACTATTGTTCAAGTGTTTTACATTTATTGCTACATGACAATCAAATACAGAACATGTTTGTGACAAGTTTCCTTTACAATTACTTATTGTAGCAGCGAGGACAGCCAGGGAGTCGGGCGCAAGGTTGTTAGAGTACATTAACAACCTTGAGTCAGGCGAGTGTCGCGCGGTGCTGGAGGGGACGAGGGGCTAGCAGCAGGAGGCGAGGGGGGGGGGGGGGGGGGGGGGGCCAGCGACGATGCTGCCCTCTCATGGCGACTCTGGGAACTACTAATGTAGATACCAGTGTCGAGTGCTAGACACCCAATTCGCGTACGCTTAGATGTTTCCTCTGTATTTTTCTTCTCTGTGGTCACATAAAGTGGGAAAATTGAAAAGGAAACATTTTAAATTAAAATGTTGGAATGAATGAATTTTAAGGAGGGTAATGTAGGTAATATCTTCTCGCTTGAGACCCGTCAAGCATAGCACCTAACCAGAAAAAGTTGGGCCCTAGATGAAGAATCCCATGAGTGGATTTTTAAGTGGATATAAATCTCTTCTGCCAGCTAACTACCAACCAGAGATAATAATAAAAATAATATCAAGCTACCAACTCCAGCTATACTCATTGACTCATTCACTTGTGACTTGTGATGTGAAAACTGAAAAGTGACAATAACCATTGACTATATATAAGTACTATATATAAGTAATGCTTATATATAGTCAATGCAATAACTCAATAACAACAGCGACAGCAACCAGAAACTAAAATTTACAACCGCAACATCCCACATCCGTAACCGTAGACAGTAGAGGTGAGACTGCGATTGCGATCACTGCTAAAAGAACACTGTTCTTTTTACTGAGCAGAGAGCAGTTGCGATTGCTCTTGAACATGCCTGCTCACTGCTCTTTGTATGTTTTTTTTTAATGCAGCACTAAAGTTAAGAAATAAGAAAAATATAAAACCATCTTTATGTTAGTTAAAATAAAAGTAATTTTTGCTCACATAGGCCACTTTATTCGCTGTCTTTATTTATAAAAGAATTAATAAACTAAACTGCGTTTACTTATTAACTGTTCAGTAGTTAGCTGCGTTATGTGTTTTGTACCTGTCATTTAATCCAAAGGGCGGGTTTAACTTACATCATACGAATAATACGATACAATGATTGGTCTAGCTTGGATGACGTATTTGATACCGCCCAAGTGTTCTGAGAATGAGTGAGCAGAGAGCAGGCAAGAGAGCAGTTATTAACTGCCAGTTAACAGTTTTAACGAACTATAATGTTAAAGAGTTAGTTCTTTAAAAATCAGAAATCATAATACTAGTAAATTTGTTATTAGGCCTCCTTTTTTAGCAAATTAGTTTTTAATGGCATTCTAATTTACTTTTAATTTGTTTGGTATTTTTAAAAAAAAGCTAATAATATCTTTCATTTTAAGGAGGATTTAGTTTTGAATTTATTTCTGCTGTATTTATAGGATTATCATTAAGATCGTTTAATTTGTAAATTTATTTTTGTTAAGTTTTGTAAAAAATAAATAACCTTTCTAATTTGTATTTCCAGTACAAGATTTACACAATTACCACATGTTAGTAACAAGCAGTTTATTAACACAAATGAATGTATTGAGCAGTGAGCAGTACAGTGACTTGATAGACTAGTCACTGTAGTGAGCAGGAAAGGAAAAGAGCATAGCGATCTCATAGCAGGATAGCAGTTGCTTTTTCGTAAACTGCGATCTAAACTGTGATTAAAATCGCTGCTACTGTTAACTGCTCTTTCCCTTAAATGCTCACTGCGATCACTGCTCACAGAAAATCGCTCTTAAGCCCATCTCTAGTAGACAGAGATAATAATACCAATATTACCAAGAGAATAGAATAAAAACATAAAAACTAAAATTTTTAACTCATAGAAGTAATCAAAGTGGCAAAGTTCGTAATCAAAGTTCTCATGAATTTGAATCTGTATTTCTGTTATCTGTTATCTATGCAGAAAAAACTTATTTATTTTTGTCTACATGGTACATGGTATCTGTTATAATGTATGTTATATGTATATATTATATACATACATATATATTGAGATATATGTATATCTTCATATATCAAATTATCATCATGAGATATATAATATATACATCATCAAAATAAATTTATTAGAAACCCCTTTAAAGGCAGCGAGAAAATTGAGGATTTTGTTTTACCATTTTCTGTAAAAAGGTACACTTAGCTCTAGAATTACTAATACTACACGTCTAAATTTTTTACACATTATTTATACATACTGAATAATATTTTCACCCATTTTTATGTTTATGACTTCTAAGGTTTGCTTGTAAAAACAAATTAAATTTGTTGTTAGTATTTCGATTTAAAAGTAATAAAACAATTGGGTCAGATTACTAACAAACATAATAAAATTATGCTAATAACACCCTAGAAATTTCAAACTTGTAGTCCTAATAATTAATTTATGAGAAAAGTGTACCCTAACTTGCCAAATTTAACATTTGTGGTATAGTTTTAAATATTCATTGTTGATAGCCTTAGAACTACATATATTTTATATATCCGCCAGTGCTTGATCCTAGGAAAGAAATTGCTTATGTTACGCCACCATCTTGATAGCCCTTTTTTTAAAACCTCTATAGGCGTATACACAATAGCAATAGCGAACAGTAGCAACACCACCTATAATACATATTGACTTAGCCAGTGGTATTGACTTGGCCAGTACTGTTTTATTGTAGTAAAGGTGCCGTCTATCGAAATTCTGTGCAGTACACGTTTGTGCGCGAACCTCCGTGCAGCACACTGTGCGTACAATGCTGCGAACATGCGCTGTCTTCACCTAAAACAAAACTTTTCTGAACTGTTCTGCACTGTTCGCGATCAAAAAATGTGCGAGCACAAAAGTTTCGAACTATTTAGGTTTCATTAACATAAACCAGTAACCATAAACATGACAACTGAAGAGGAGTTTTAGTTACTTCAGCTGGTTGTGTAATTTTGTGCAGTTTAACAAAAAGCGCAGAGCAAAACCATTCATGTGGATGCGGCCGTTCCTACATCAACGTGAATTGACAAAAAAGTTCATGGAAGATTTGAAAATTATTGATCCTCTGAGTGGATTTAGACATTTTTTTACGGATATCTCGTCATGATTTTGAACATCTATTGAATTCTGTAGGGCCCAAAATCGCTAAACAGTATCGCAGTCAAACCTTTCACCTAATTCTTTATTTGCATCGTGTTTTTTGTTGAGATTCTTGTAATCTACATGAGATGCATCCCATATTACTGGTCGAATTTCTATTTCGTTGATAAAATTAGTTATTTTTCGTTGGTCCACTCCATCTTAAATATGAATAGTTGCGGGTACAAACAATTTACAATAAACAAAAACTGCGCACACAATGTTTTCGCTTCGAGAGCAGAATCTCAACTGGAGTGCGTATAAACTGTGCACGTACAGGGTAGTTGTATCCACCGGATAGAAGAGTACGCAAACAAGTTCGCGCACTCTCTGCCTAAATGCGCGAACAATTTGTGAATGTTCTATCAATACGATCCACCAAAGTAAACACACTGAGGCGCGCAGTGCAGAACTTGTGCGGCACTGTAGTGGATCAGCTCCTTAACGTTTATAAAAATGTACACATAGACCTATCACTTTACCCACTAAAGCCTAACAACAAACCTGTTAAATTATGTTTGTTACTGTTCGTTGCAATACTCACACAATTTTATATAAAAACGATCATCTAAATACATAGGTACTAAGCTTTGATTATGGACCTTCTATATTCAAAGAAAGTATCGAATTCCATAAACAGAATCATTTAATTGCTTTGTTCGGCGAGGCTATACAATATCTCCTAAGAAGGTTTTAAGATACGGTATGACGTGAAGTGCTTTTTGAAGACACATTGCACTGGGAAAGTTAGCCCTTATTGATTTGACTATACAGTATAATATATTAGAAAATTAATAGATGAAATAAGGAAAACATTTTTTGAGTGAAAAAACTCTTGAAGTCTAAGTATTTAGACCTAACCTGCATATACACTTACGAGCGGATGTTTAAAACACAAAGAATAAAACAGCTCAAACAAATTTTTGAGTACCTGGAGTAAAACGATGGTGATCTTAGGAATACGATGGAATGGCTATAAATTGCATATTGCAATACAAAATCTTATTCTTTTTTCTACAACAATCATTAATCATCCTGGAACCTCAAATAATATTAATAATTTTAAAACTGAAGACTGTTATTGTTTGGTATATGACCAAACAAAAACAGCATTCGCAAGGCTTATATATTTTTTGTTTTTGAAATCTAAAGATGGATGGAATCAGACAATTAAAATAAATCTACTTTTTTCTTTGGCTTTACAGTTAGTTAAATTGATTATGAAAGTCCATTGCTACGTATACGTATGAATTTGAGAGCGTATTAATCAGAGACAATAATACCAAGAGTATTAAGATGGTATTAATAGAGTCTAATTTGGAATCACAGATAAAAAACCGCGGTTCGGAGGGGTTTGATAATTTTTGTTTTTATGCTAATTTCTTAATGTTAATTTATACAGAATTGAAAGTTTATTACTTTTTCAAAATTTAGCTTATACAATAATATTTAATGTTTCAAATTACATATATGCAAATAAAAATTCTAAATGGTTTCATTTATATAATTAATATTATATTATAATACCAAGCTCTTTAGTAAAAGAATAGTGCATTGTGGGATTGTAATGGTGGGCGCGTGATTTTGAACAAATACAGGATGCCAGCTCCAAACACAGGTAAACATAGCTATTTTCAAAACAAAATAGCAATACTATGAAATTATTTCATTTTTTTAAATCCTTAGTTGCAACCGGCTTTGAACCTTTTTCATGTCACAATTGATTCATCTGATACTTTCACAATTCACCACCAGTAAACTAGTGCACAATGATTACAATTCGTCTTTTTATTAACTACAGTACTTACGAATTTAGGTTAAGATGTTATGCATTTTTGTAATGTTTAGTGCATAGTTCCACTTCTTGTGTAAAATGAGTTTAGGTAAGCAAATTTCTATTCACAAATATTATTGACAAGCATTAAATAAATATTATTTTAAAATTAGAATGCTTCGTTGGCAGGTTATGGCGCGTCATTTAAGCTTTAGGGATGAAAGTGACAGAAATGGCGCCTAATAACTTAAAATCGAATATCAGTGAAACCTTAATTTTTAATATAGGTTTGGAATGTATTAATTCCTTCTGTATTATTAACTTATCTTAGAAAAGTTTATAAATAAATACAAATAATTTGTTATTCCACTTGTAATTATTTCGATTTTTAAGGTTATGTTTAATGTAGATAGCCTATTATTGAAAAATACTTTTACATTCTTTTAGATAGTTCCTCTATAATTCACGATTTGTTGTCATGTATTTATCTTAAATATTAAATTAAATTTTAAATGCATGTGTTAGATTTGCAGTAAAGTTTATAAAAGAGTTATGTTTAAAATCATAGAGATTCTTAAATTGCCTATTTTAGCATTCACTTAATCAACCTTTAATTCATCACTTAAACTCTATGTAACTGCTATGGCCAAAAATGAAACTGGTTAAGAAACTAGAATAAATTAAACTACTCTTTAACTTAGGTCTAATATTAAACAATAATAATAGACCATAATTTAGATTTTTTAAACTACTCTACTGTTGACCATGTGTTTTATGATGATTTCTTTTGACCTGGATTGAGTTATAACTTATCTGTCTTTAAAGTATATCTTTAGAAGGGCAAATCAATCAGAGGTACAAATCTATTTGATATTAATAGGCCTAAATAAGTTGCAATAATTATTATGGTTAGCTGGGAGGCTGACACGATAAAGGCGCTAGCACAGTCTGCTGCAGGTGGAACATTGTGGGTTCGAATCAGGCTACTGACTATCAATTTGCCTACACTATACAATTTCCCTAGAGTCTATCTGGTATAAAGTAAAGAGTCTAAGCAAAAAATAAACAATTTTTAGTTTAATGTAACCTAGACATATTAAGTAGTAATATACGTAGTTAAAAACGGACATTGCATGCATTTCATGAAATTATTATATAGTATAACTTTGATCAAATAGTATAATAATTACTGTAATAAAGTACTTAATTTTAACAAAGATTTGGAAACAAGTGCTTCTTGTGTTTAAGTTCATGTGATTCACTAAGCCAAGTTATAGTATCAAGCATAGGCTACGTTTATATCTATGTTCGTTGTTATTGTTGCTAATATTCTGTGAAATTTAAATAAATACTAAAGTGTTAAATCAATTAAAATACCTTATACAAACTAAAAGAATTATTATAGGTTAGTTATAAATTAATGTTAAAAATAAATAACAAAATTAATTCAATTTATCATAAAAAAATGTTAAATCGGCCTAGTCAAATACGTTTTGATGACCTAGTCATCATCATCAGTGACAGTTTCACACTAATAAATGTTTTTAAAGTTTATAGGCTAAGTTTATAAATTAAAAGTGTTGTATTTTTCAGAGTTTGTGTGATATTGTCTCTTGACTGGCTTGTATAATTTTCATTTAGCCCTACATCATAAATCATCTTGTTTCATAATATAGCCTATATTACTGGTGCATAAGCACTAAAATGCATTTAACGTAGTATAATAAATTATGTCTTTCACATTGTGTTGGAACTTACTTAACTCATAAAATCAATAGGCCTACCTAACTTATTGCTCTGTGTTAAATGATTGTTAATATAACAGAATGTCAATACCTTTGAGAATAGCTGTTGACTGTTGAGGTAGTTGTCACTGCAGTCGGGATATTTGAATGTAAATATTATACCATTGTAAAAGTAATTTGCCTTAAATTTATGTAGACCAAGTAGAAGGACACCAATAAAAAAGTAAACATTGCCAACCTTCTTCCCCATATATATATAACATTTGGAGACATCAGCAAGTAATTGGAACATGTTTTTAGGGTAGCCTACTAATATTTTCTAATTGATTTTGAATACTAATTTACTTAAACCAGCCTCTCCTAATACTCCTAAATAGACTAAATACTATGCAGCAAATTATTCCCTTCAGCTTTAAATAGCTTTCGTTTGATTTATTTTAGTTGACAGTTACCCTTTAGTGACTTGTAAATCCAAAGATAACTTTTTTTTTAAATATAGGTGCTGGCTTCAACCTAGATAAAAATATCGGACTAAAGTTACCAATTGTTCCTCGGTTTATAAACCCTAGTTGTAAAATATTTGAGATTAAATTTCTTGCTTATTTTTATGTTCAGTTAACATTAATTATTTACAAAACAAAGTCAAGCTGATTGACATTAACCTGTTCTAAACAACTACCTTATTACTCTTATTTTATAATCCTAGAGCTATAAATCTTTTAATTAGAATTATGTTTCACCTAAAATTTTGTAAAGGAATTATTACCAGTAATAGATTTTGTTACCTTTAAACCAAACAAAAATAACTTAGATTTTTATATCTAACTGGTGAATTGCATTATTTGGAGATAGTAGGCCTTCTATTTCAGTGGAGAGTCACTCTAATCCAAACATAAAATATTTTGGTTGACAGAAATTTTTGTTATATTTATTTATTTATAGACCTATTTAAATATGTTTCATTCAAGGTAAAAAAAAGCGAAACAGCTTTTGGGTTGTAAGAATACATGTAGGGCCTATGAATGATTTACTACTTCTTATACAAATTATTGATTGGGATAACTTGGTTCATAAAAAATATTTTAACTAGCCTTATATATATAACATTTTCCTACAGCTGAACTTAAGCAGACATAGGCGATGATAACCACCTAGGTTTTTTCACCTTAAAAAAAAAACTTAAGCAGACATAACATTATATAGTCAGTGGCGGCGATAGCGGGCCCGCGAGCCCTGACCGGGTTTTTAAGTAAGTATTGTCAAAAAATTACTAAAATAAGCTAAATGTCTGCAGACATGATTGTCCATCCAAAACTGCAATAACCATTATTTTTTAGAGAGCAGTATTTATTAATGTCATGAATCAGACCGTAAGTAGCAAGTAGCCAGGGTACAGACGCCAAGTTACTGTATACAAACTATAGGGTCTAAGGCAAGAGGTAGATGAAGCTGTAGCTTTGAGAAAACACATTGACTCGTGTGACTTCATTCTAATGTTGACTCTTGAAAGCAAAATTTTGAATGCTATTAATACGGCCTCGCAGAGTTTGCAGCATAATCCAGTGGATCTGGACAAAGCCTGTTACTTTTTGAACCGAGCAATGAAAAGTGTACAAGAGTTAAGGGCAAATTTCTCAGAGTTTTCTTTCTGAATCAACGCAGTTTGCACAAAGTTGTAACATATCTACTGAAATGAAGAAAAATCGACAGAGAATAAATTGTAAAGTGGGTTTTTTATGAACTAATGGCTGATCAAAGAATTGACAACCCAGTAAAATCGTTTGAATTAAAAATATCTAATGCCTCATTGGATATTGTAATTAATCAGATACAAAACAGGTTCTCTAGTTTACAAATGGTAGTCGAAAACGTTTCTTTTTTGAGGCCGGAAAACTTGAAAAAACTTTCTGAGAAAGATATTACAGAAAAAGCAACTGTTCTCATAAGTAAGTATCCCGATGACATCAATGACCAGCTAACGGGAAAAATATTGTCGTTCAGGTCATTGTTATCAGATGAGATTGCCGCAAAAAGAACTGTCAGAGATATAGCAAAACTTCTGATTGAAGAAAATAATTTGCTCTTAAGTAGCTTTCCAAACCTTGTCACAACGGTGCAGCTATACTTCACCCTTCCAGTGACGACTTCAGCGGCAGAAAGAAGCTTTTCAAAATTAAAGCTTATCAAGAATTATTTTGAGAAGTACTATGAGTCAATCAAGACTTAGTGATTTGGCGATCCTTAGTATTGAACAACAGGAAACGCGAGAAATTAATGTAAATACAATTGTGGAAGAGTTTCTTCTTTTGAAAAAATGCAGATCTAGGCCAACTTCAATAACTCAGTGTGTATGTGGCTGTAAAACTATAATATATTGTCTCTACTGACAATATTAAAATTATTCAACCATAATTTTTTTTTAATATTATGTGATCTAGTGATTGTGTAAATAGTTGTTTAATTAGGCCTACCTAAATAACTTATAAACGAACTTATAACGAGTATACAATGAACAAAACTACAAAATACTCAGTTTAAAGAATTGGCATTTGATAAACAAAGGACACGAGGTAATCCGAAAAGTATATACTAGAAAATGACCAGTGCAGAATGGATTTTAGGTAAGTTCATAATCTTACATAAATTGATAATAAGTGACATTTTTACAGCCGTGAAAACACAATCACTTGGATTTTTCTAATAATACTAATTTATTTGTTAAAATAATAATCTAATCTCATTAATACTATTACTGCTACATTTAAGAGGAATACAAATCTTATTACTATACGTTTTTATGACGAAAATTAGTTAAAACCAATAAGAGTGTTTTAGACCAGTTTAAATCGTACTATTAACAATACATTTATTTCTTTGTATGAAATAAAATTATTTTACTTATTGAACTAACTTTAATTAATATTTAACATATTCTAATAATTATCTCATGTCTCAGTAGTAGGTTTTTGATTCGTCCTTGGAGCGCGAGTGTAAGAATAATGTATACAAAAATTTTATTTTTTATTTTATATCGGTCATCCTTTAGCCCGAAAACTATTTATCATGGCGTTCGTGCAGTAAAGGAAATGTCGGGTCATATGCCTCGGTTAGTGAATAAATTAACCCGTTCACTCGTCAATAGTAATAATGGTTTTAAAGATATTATAGGGGGAGGGGGCCCGATGAACAAACTTGCGGGGGTCCCGCGGGTTCTTGTCACCGCCTCTGTATATAGTGTATTAGTAATTTTGCCGTTCACACAATAAGTGTGATAATTATCTAAAAGAGTAATGGAACAAAGACAAAAACCAACTATTAATAATAATATTACCTCAATAAAGTCTGTCTTATGACTTCTCTTATCTTTTATGATGACATTTTTCAGAGTCATAGTTACATCTTCAGATCTTATATACCGGTACTGTGATGATATCCTTTTTTGTAACGTTCACTGAATGCTCTTCTGTTCAACCTAAGTAGTATTTATTGCATACGTGATAGGCCTAATTGGTTTTGTAAACTCCAAACTTTTTCTGTGGTGGTGTGTCGGTTTTACGCTTTAGCGATGTAGATAAACTATTACTTAATTGTACGTAAGGATATTTTAATATGTAGGCTATTATGTTTTTTGAAAATATTTTTAGAATGTTATGCAAAAAGTTGGTTGGTGGTCGGATGAAATATATTTCTTATCAAATGGTTTCTTTTTCTGTGTATTTTATGCACTTATTCTTTTCATAGTTATTATTTAACTTAGGCCTACCTATTATTGTACTCCTGTACCTGTTGGCTTCGGCTATGATTTTTGTGATGACAGTTACTGATGAGAGTTTATGATGAGAGTGTTTTTATGTTAATGTTTTTAAAAACATCTTGGCTCAGCCGATTTTCCGATCATTATCAAATATAGATTGTTATTTTCCTAAAGCAAAGTTGTAGTCTCTTTATTCATTTCAAAGCAGGCCTGGTGCACGGGTTTCTTGTTAAGACTCTAGATTTTTTTGTAGGCAATGTTTGAAAATTTAAGCCTGAACCATCAGCATTATATATTTAGAAATTAGGTTACATACTTTAAATACCGTCAGCAGTTCTAAAATGATTTCAGCAGTAACTGGTTTCAGAAGTTTAACATTTCCATTGTCAAGTCAAAAGAAACTTAAAGGACAAACACACAAAAACAACAATACATCACAAGTCTAACACTTCGTATTAATAATAATAAATAGCCAACATTACACATGACACGACTTAAAACGAGCATGCTGGCAGCTGATTAAACACAACTAAGTCTGTATTGGAACTGTCGGTTTTAGCCCCCCTCCCCCATACTTGTTTAATCTGAAGATCTCCTTAACTCTGTGCCCTTAGAATGTTGAACGGTACCAAAATCATTTTAGAACTGTTGACGGTATTTAAAATATGAATCTTAATTTTTATATGCTATTGTAACCTACACCTCCCACTTACTTCTATTACTAAAGATTTAGAACAAAAGGACTTGTTGTGTGAACTGACAGAATATGATAATACGAAAGTTTGCTGATCCGAACAAGGTTTGGTCCCAATTAGTTCAGAATAGCAGGACTCCACTATAATATATATACTGAATATTATTTTTATCTTTAATATAAATATGTAAAAATATCTTTAAATGTAACAACACAACTAGGATATCATTTTGTTTTGTATAACTGCTCAAAATGTATCCTCTTAAAATTCTATTCATTTTTGTAAAAAGTTGTATATTTTCCAGGTGAAACAGGGAGCGATGGAGGAAGTGTTCTTCCAGATGTAGAAGAACTATCTGTTTTCCACCCGGATCAATTAGATCAGCTGGCTGATATTCAAGAGGAGCTGGAAAGGCTTGAAGCTGTTGAAAATGTGGGTATTGAAGAAGTTGTTTCAATGAATATGGATGATTCTGTGGTTGACCATGAAGTTACGATTGTTGCAACCCAAGAAGAAGAATCAATTTTACCAGATATACAAGACAGTGATAATTTTTTAAAAGAAGAAGTTTTGACATTATCTGATGGTGCATTTCAAGTTGATGTTGAAAATTATGAGAATCAAGAAGTTATTGAACAACCTTGTAATGAAACTATGGTTTTATCAACAGAGTCAATCTTAATGCCCAGTTCGATCGGAAGTATACCACAACTTATGAATCCATCGTCTGTTGTCTATACAGTCCCTACAACTACTATGAGACTAAAATCTGCTACATCTCCAATAAAGAAACAGATAGCAATCTCAAACTTAAAGAGCATCAGACCAATCATGACATCAAAAAAAGTCCCTACGACTACTTTTGCACAGCCCAGAAATGTAAGTATCAAAAATGCTATTAACCCTATAGATGTTTAAGTGCTCGATTAAGCTGTCTCAGCGCTTTGCCTAAGTGCCACACTACTCAATTGACAACTGTGCTTTGTATTGAATATTTCATCCACTAAAAATCATCCAATCGCAAAAAAAACAAAAACCGTTGGAAAGGAAATGATTTAAACTTTAATTTTTGTATTTACAATTTTTTTATAAAACTTACATTACATATGTAATCATCGTTTTCATATTTTAGTTTTCTGTAAACGTATTGCCGCGCGTGAAACACAATGAAATTATATTCTACTTTGTCACTTTTCTAAAGCTCAATGGCGCTCGACAGAAATATTTTGACCAATAATATAAAGATAACATTGGATTCATCAAGATTTTAACTTTCTAAAACTGCCTTCCAATCAGATGTCACTCTTATACTTTCGAAAATATATAGGGTTCTAGAGTTAATAACTGTTGATATCTTATAATTTATAGTGATACCATTATTTCCAATTTCTCTTTAAAATTTAATTTTTTGTGTATCACTTCCAACTCCACTAAGTATCTTTTAAATAAAAATAATTGTGGAGTGTCTTATCATTACTAATACTAAATAAAATGGGGAAGTGCAAGTTTAACTCGCATGCTTAGAGTTCCTGTAAGGTAAGCCATCCCAAAAGTTTTATAGAAATACTCTCAATAAAATTAACTATAATAATAACTGCAGCAGAATTTTACTTAGGTGGTGCAGACCAGAGAAGGAGGTCTGCCACCAAACCCTTATAAATAAATAACTATCTTAATTAGATTTGTTAATTTTAACAGTAAAAATTGATCCGTGGCTAAAATGATTGATTCTAAGTTAAATGCAAGTCAAGCAAAAATAGCCTTTCAATATAAAAATATAAGGATGAGAATGTTAGGACAATACATAATATAAAGTTCAATAAAGCGTGCTTACACGACAAACTAACACCCAACTACATATCTATAAATATAAGGAACAACTCAAAAGCTGCAAGCAACGCTAAAAGCCGACAAATTCAATAAACTACTGTACAAAAAACATATTGAACTTTGCAATTGTCTGCACCCTGCCCAGACAGATTTTATTTTCTACAAAATACATAAACAGATTGACCTTATCATTTCATATAAAAAAATCACACAAAAAAGAAAAACCAATTCTTTAAAGGACAAACAACATGAACATGAGATTGTAACTTGTGAACACAAATTCTTCCCACGCGTTATTAACAATACAAAAATTTATTCACCGATTTTAAACAATCCATATTACATAAGGGCCTACATTATAACACCGCTAGAATTAATAATGAAGCCAACATCCAGAAAGAGATAATAAACACAGAAACTCTTATAAAAACTTCACCAACGATGGAGTCTCAAATAACCGCTAGAGTAGCGATAAATAATAAGTTAAAACGAACCGGTACAAACAAATATTCTAATAATGTTTCCAAAATACATATCAATAATATAAGACAGGTAACAGCAAGCATCAAAGATAAACTATCGTCTCATAATGCCCTCATAACCAAGGCCGATAAGGGCAATGCACTGGTAATTATCGATAAGACTGTTTACAATCGCAAAGTCAATGAATTCTTCAAAGCTAATAATATAAACAAAATACTTAAAGACCCCAACTATCAACTACAACAAATCAATAAATAAAAACTTGAATGAAAGCCGAACGCTACTATCCGACCGTGACATACGCTTAAAAACCATCAATCCACACGCCCCTGTCTTGAGAGGACTTCCAAAAATTCATAAACCTAATTCCCCCTACTAGACCATTGGTTAATTTCATCCCAGCCCCTGTATACAACTTATCTAAAGAACTGGATAAGTTAATCTGTAAACATTATTTATTCGGAGAGGACTACAGTCTTGGGAACAGTATGGGCCTTATTGAAAAGATGAAAAAAATTAAAATAGGAAATGCTCACAAATTAGCCTCACTTGACATAGTAAACCTTTACACCAATATCCCCGTCCAACAAACAATTGATATCATATACACCAACCTCACCAAAAATTCCAACCTACAAAAATCAGCAATAAACGAACTTATAAGCCTCCTTAGAATAGTCCTAAATCAAAACTATTTTACAATAATTTGAACTACTTGTACCTGACCATATCTCGGACTAACAATGAAATAGCTTTCAACATCTATAGAAAACCAACAATCACTGATAAAACTATACATAATACATCCCACCACCCACAAGAACAAAAACTTGCCGCCTACAACTGTTATGTACCTAGGCTCTTATCTATCCCAATGTCTTCCGAAAACTATGAGAAAGAGAGAAACCTAATTAAGTACATCGACCAGGCCAACGGATACAAGACTACCATTGTAGACCAACTACTAGCGAAACACAATAGAAAGACACACAAAGCACTTACAGAGCCAAATATAATAGTAAAAAAGAAGGTAAAATACGCATTATGTGAGTACGGCAACATATTCAACCACACCATGAGAAATATAATGGTCAGCAAAAACACAATAATTACTTACCGCACAACCAACAAATTAGAATCGTTATTTAAAACAAAAACTGAAACTAATGTGGAAGAACATAATACAACTGGCGTCTACAAATTGACATTAGTTTTTACATAGGTCAAAGTGGACGTCTTTTAACATAAGGTTCAAGGAACATCTACCACCCAGTAACCTGAGGATTATAAAATCCACATAAGCAGAACTTCTCATTAATAACCTACATTCCTATACAGACATCAACACCAACCTGAGTATACTACACAAATGTAGAAAAGGACACACTCTAGGCGCATTGGAAGAGTTTGAAATTTACAGAGCTTCAAAGTCCGATCCTAACAATATATTGAACGATCAACAATTATTCAAATCCAATTTATTGTTCAATACAATAATCAGAAGACGGGGAGGGAGTACCTACGGCACTGTTTAACCCAGCGTCAGTCAATGTTAACTCACCAAACAGCGTGCACGTCAGTATACACTTATAATTAATATTGTTTAATATACACTGAATTTAATGCACTCTCCTGTTTTTAAATGAAGTCAGAAAAAAAATTTCTTTTGCACTGGAATTTCCTCTAGCATTAAAAATAAAAATGTTTCTCAAAGGTCTCTTTTTTATGTTAGGATAAAAATGTATAAATAAATAGAAAAGATAAACAATCTTTATATTTACTTGAAATATGATCTGTAAGAATTCATGGATCTTTAGCTAAATGGAGATGTATGTGGAATAAAAAAATTGCTTAAACTAACTTTTACCGCCTTGATTCAGGGTGACGCCACAGAGCAGTGTGGCTGGTACAACTTAACAGAAAGTTTTTTTTTCAAATACAGGACCCTAAAAAAACACTTTATTCTTTACTTATATTTTTGTGGTTCATTATTTTGTATCCAACGTATACACAATGCCAAATCAAAATTTTTAATGAGAATATTTTAATTCATGTTAGTAATATTTCATCATAACTTCGTCATATCTACCTACATATAAAGAAATCAACCTTCATTAGCTATTTTATAACTTACTAATGGAAACTAGAAATTATTATTATTATTATTTATGTAAAACCAATTAACGAGTTTATAGGTTAAAAAGATAAATTTAGTCTTGAATTCGGTTACCGGACATACCTTACTTTGTTCTGAAACTCATATATTGATCCATGATACATGAAATGGATCCTTTTACATTTTTTTATTATCTTAAGAAATGCCTTTTGTATGTAGAAATAATGCATTTACTATTTTAATCGGTTGTTATTTTCTATTACAGTTAATAACCAAATTGTTTGTTAATCAACAAGGAGCTCAACCTATTATGTTTACTGGAGATTCAGGACATCAAACAATTCGTATAGTAGGTGGAAATGCTACACAAAGTGTAGTTTCTAGTCCTACTAAAACTATAACTTTAGCCCAAGCACGACAAATGGGCCTGTTATCACCAGGGAAACTGCAACAGATACTTCCTTCAACTGGCTCAAAGGTACAATTAGTTAGTCTTTATTTATATAAAAGACCTATTAACCTGTAAAACAATATTTGTATTTAATAATTGCCCCAAAGTTGGGAGCCAATTTTTAATGATAAATTAATTAATAACTCCTTTAGTGTTTTAAAATGAATAAATATTTTATTGATTTATTTTCACTTTAGCACAATACATAATATAAATATTATTTGTATCACAATTTAAAAATCTTAATTTGAACACAATTATCATTCAACTATCTGTTTTTCTCGGGATGTCTGAATCTGATTAATACCTATGCACCTATATTTATATCTTATATTATAACAACAAATCTTATATACCAAATTTATTCTAAAGTCTAATACAATATATTTAAATCAATTTTGATTAGTAAATTAGAATTAGAAATGTTGATTTAAAAGTTTAAGATATTACAAAAGTTACTAAAAGTTCAAATTTAGAGGGTTTGCTCTTCAAGTGGCATTCAAATATGGTTAGATATTAGCTTGATTGTTTGGCTTGATTTCAATCTTTATTTTACTAATTTACTTATAATATTAGCAGACTTGGGAAAGTTAACCAAAATATTTAACTGATTAAAGTTAAAGTTAATGCCTGAAAAAAATGACTGATTAAAGTTAGTTAATGTATGAAAAAATTAGCTGGTTAAAGTTACAAAAAATTAACTGATTAAAGTTAAAAGTTAAAATACGGCACGACATAAGGTTTATTAATACGCACGCGCAACATTTAATTTGATTGATCTCATTTTGTGATTCAAGTAAAGCTAATTCAAATACTTTTGTGAAATAATAATTTACAAGTATAC
>JAGFPH010000100.1:43177-86401 GCA_018207615.1 Philaenus spumarius
CAGCGCTTTAAGTATTAGGATAGTATTAGAGAGTATTAGGATATGTCTATTCCTGTATCTATTCGACAATGCTAAGTGGGCGCAAGCAGTAATTGCTAAGATTTCTGCTTGGAAGACTGTGCAGTACGTCCCAAATCAAATGATGTATTGTCGAATGCGCCTTCTATGTCCAAGAAAGCGTACAGGGCTATTTCATTCCTTTCCAGGGTATCCTCGATTCTGCCCACCAGACTGTGTAGAGCAGTTTCACAGGATTTTTACGGTTGGTAGGCGTGTTGATTTCATTGAAGAGGTACCTCAGAGAGCACCCCTTTTCTTATGTATCTTTCCACTAGCCTTTCTACTGTTTTCAAGTGAAACGAGGATAAGCTAATAGGCTAAGCTTTGGCATCAGAATAATTTGCTCTGCTGCACTTAGGAATGAATGTTACTCTGCTCGCCCTCCATGCCTGTGGAATGTAGCCATAGGCTACACTGACTCTAGGTAGCTTGCAGATCCATTGGATCAGGGAGTCTGGTCCTTCCTGCAATAATGATGGATAGATTCCGTCTCCGCCAGGTGATTTAAATGGGCTGAATTTGTTTACCGCCCATTTTAGTTTAGAAATGGTGACAATGCTTTTGGCCAGTTTCCAATCAGCCCGGGATGCCCTCGAACAAGAGCTATCCCAGCTTGACTTCGACTACCGTCTACAGTGTCACTATTTATTCATCCAGGGAAGTGAGTTTCAAGTAGTACCTTGAGCGTCTCTTCCGCTGTTTTAGTGCAGCTTCCTTAAGGTGCCCACAGAATTATGAGGTTTTGAAGACATTACTTGTTGCAGTCTAGCTGCCTCCTTTTGGCTATTTACTTTGTTGGTGAATGCTTTCCAGGAATCAAGTTTGGCTTACCTAATAGCTTTGCTGTATGATGTGAGAGCTAGGTCGTACTCTCTCCAATTACCGCTCCGTTTGGAGGCATTAAACAGCCTTCTTAATTGTTTCCTTCTGCGACCAAGGTCTGGATACCACCATCTGGTATTGGATCTACCAGTTTTAGATCGCAGAGGGCAGTTATCCAGATAGCAATCCATTATGGCCTCCTGAAGTGAGGAGGCCACTCGGTCCACGTCTGAAAAGGTTGCAATAGCCCCCATCATGGAGCCGAGTACTGCTGACAGCTGATCTGAATAGGACCCCCAGTCGGTCCCCCTCGGAACCCTAAATAGGGATTTTGTGTTGTATGTTCCTAGTTGAAAAATTATGTACTTGTGATCTGACAGGGAGGCTTCTGATGACACGTGCCAGTTCCTAATCTGATGTGCTGTATTTCCTGTACCTCGCTCCTGATTTTATTGGAGAAAGTCGGTGTATCGCTTACATTAACAATTTGGAAGTTATTAGACAAGAGAAAATCTAGTAATGACTCACCCCTTGTATTGGTGTCGGTACTGCCCCATCCTAGATGGTGATGCGCATTGGCATCGCACCCCACCAGCTTCTGACAGTTGAAGCCTCCTCCAGGAGTTCCAGGTCTCTAGTTGGAGGAGGTGTGCTGGCATCATATGGCAGGTAAGCAGAGCTCGAAATTAGGTCCTGTCTGTCCTTCCCATTCTGCCAGTGGATTATCACTGTAGTGTTGTCTCTGGAACAAATATCGATTTAAGGCAAGCATTATACTCCCGACCTTACAAGAATGCAGGTTCGGTTGTTGGTAATTGAGTTGCAAAAAATAAACTTACATTCAGCATCTCCAAGTCCTGCGATCCGACCTCGGTGAATGTGTCACCAGGTCGATGTGTTTTTGCTGGAATGTTTGACAGAAGGAGGCCGAAGCCGCCTTACAGTGGTGGAGGTTTATCTGCAGGACCCTCAGCATTGTCTCTTCCTGACAACAAGACAAGAGAGACTTGCCACAGTACTACATATGCCTTACATCCTGCTGCTTTGATGGCTGCAAGAGAAGAGTCGTCAAACAGGAAGACAAAAGTGCGGCATTTGTCGCCAAGGTTTTCCAATCTTGACCCTGAAGCTCGGATTTTGTTTGTCGAGCATATCCCGGATCCTTTCTGGAGTCTCTGCCAGCTCAACAGGTGCTCTGAGGAACACCTTGTTAGCCCGCAGGATATCCTTTCGGTCACCAACGATTAGCTCGACATCCTCGCCCAGAGTTTGGTGTGAGAATTGGAGCACGAGATAATGAGGGCTCCTTTCTCTTTCTCCATATATGAGCCTGAGAAGACGGTATGAGCTTGTCAATAATGGCATTTTCTAATGTTGGGCCCTTCTCCTCAGAGAATTTTTCTTCGGGGAAACATTTAGGCACAACTGCCATTTTGATAGAGGAGAGAGCTTCCTTAAACGAAGATCTGGGTTGCGCCGATGTCGATGCACAGTGCTCACCAGATTGTCTGGGTCTCTTCCTTTGTGTTTCGGGGGAAGTGGGAGTTGGAGCTTCAGCTCTGCCGCGCTTATGACCCCCTCCCATGAGTGGGGGAACATTGGCAGCTGTCGAGGCATCACCTTTGTTCTTCCGTTTGTCAAATTTTTTAGGGTCATACTCCCGGCCGTATTTGGCCTTGAAAGCACGCCTTCTATCTCTTTTGGACATCCTAGAACGTCTCTGTTCCACCTTGAGTGAGACCAACTGCTTGGTAGCTTCCATCAGCTCACCTGAGAAACTTGGGGTGTCAGGATTTTTCAGGAGGAGGTCTTCGTCCAGCTCAGAGCCCTACTCAACCTTCCTTCTTACTAGGATCTACTTCCATGTCGACAGATCTAGAACCTTGCTCGATGGCTGGTTCTCATCTGTCGACAAAAGACGCAGATTGAGATTTTTCTGAGTTTTGGACAAAGTGAGCATGATCTGAGGCCGTTAACTGTCCTGAGTTTCCAGTTGGTGGCTGGTTCTCTGCCGTATTTTTTTTTTTTTTTTTGCTTTTTATTAGAATCCATATGGTTCCCACGAGTAGTGCAGGGTAGTAAAAAAGTGCGCCGCACAGAGCCTGCATGCGCGGTTAGGCTAAGTTTCCCTGAGAGGTCGCCTGGTATCTCAGGTATCCCGTTTAATGCACCATTACCCTGGTACTATTTATCCTATCGGTACGGGTGAAAACCCTTCGGATTGGGGATTTTATTTCAGGGTTTACTTCCTTAGATCCGTTAAATTCAGCCTAGACCTTAGTCCAGCGCAGGGTCACCTCGTGCAGGATGCAACTCTTTATTGCATAGGCCCAACTCTTTATAGTCGAGTGAGCCAACTCCAATGGTCTTGAGTGCAGATACACCCCTGAGGGCAATGGAATGACAATGAGTGTCCCGTTTCTTGTGACGCTCACATCTTCGACCTCTCGACAACCAAGCTAAATAACTTGATCCCGCCGCAGCGGTCCATGGTGTTGGGTAAGTATATAACAGTTATACAAAATAATAAATCTAAACAACACTATAATAAAGCAATATTAAAAATGTTAATTCACTTTTGTTTTCCCTTTCAATTGTTACGATAACCCTATTGGTTGTTTAGACACTAAGATTTTAGCTTAGTCCTAGGTTAAACTAGTTATAAGTTTTTAGTTGATGTATCTCTTAAGATGACGACTTTGTCATTGAAACACGTTTGATTATTAAACGTATGTATGTGAGAATTAGTGTTATGTTATTATTTTTAAATAATTCCTTCTCACTCGTCAAGCTCAAAGTTTATTAATAATTATTATAGTAATCAAGACGTGATAAAGAAACTCAATAAAAAATTAAACATTTACAATAAGAATTAGGCCTAATGTCGCCAGAACCAAAATACCGTGCAAAGGGGTCCATTGATAAAATATTTTCTATTAAAGAAGAAAACCTATTTAAACAAACAAGAATACATAAGGTTTCCAGAGAAATCAATCTATTGAGCGAATGCATTATTTATTATTTATAATAACGTAGACAAATCACGTATTGCAACGAAGTAAGTCAGAAAATTCACACGTATTTGAACCGGTACCCGATACGAAAACAGCAATGTAATCTCAACTTCTGATTGGTTGAATATTACGCGGATTTTTGAATTCAAAAGTATAAAGACTCTTAAACATCTGTTCCGTGAAGACAAAGAAATATGCCCAATATAATAATAGCAAATAAATAGTTCATAAGAAATATTAATAATAATAAACAAAATTTATTAAATATTAATTAAAAAGAAAATCGAAATCAAAGTAAATTTAGAAAGTTAAAGCTAAGTGTTAATTTTAAGTAAAATAATAAGATAAAAAAAGTGCAGTATACGAAAAAGGGTATTTTGTGAAAGAGAAAGCCATATGTGCAACAAAAAGAAAATCTTTTGAGTAGAGGACAATCAAGGCGACTAAGCAGTTAGGCAATGTGAATATAACGTAAAATATTAATTTTAATACAAAGAAAATGAAAAAGATCATGGAGAATTATTAAAGCTTGTAAAAGTAACCTACCAGAACTGGAAAAGAATTAATAAGAATAACAGCAAAAAAATATTTACCCAGGAAAGCCTCTCTTTAAATTGGGTGAGACCTAACCTATATATTTTATGTGTTCCACATTTCATGTTAGAACTCCTATATTTGAAACAAACATTCAGTCAAATACACATATAACTGAAAAAATAAACATTGACAATATTTTATAATAATCAATAGAAAGGAATGCCGAATTGATTAGTAAAGTTTACATCTATTTTTATGAAAATAGATATTCACTCACATGAATATAGACAGTTATTATTTCTAACATTTTTGCTAAATGAACAGAAACACTTATTGATTACATACATATAAATGTATTTGTAGTTTATTTAGTAATTTATAATTTATTTATCTTTACCCACTAATTGGGTCTGAATTTGGTATTTAGACCTCTTAGACTAAGATTGTATATTAATGTTTTTTTTTAGTTGTAAGTTGTGTATATAATTTATTTGTATTATTAAATTCCTTGATAATTTAATGCATTAATGCAAACATTTCATATTTTTAGATGAATCGACATATACCAACCCTTAGATAATATTTTACCGATATTTCAAATGAGCTCATATCCTGTTTCCATTTTTTTAATCTTTAAAATATTTAATTAAGCTCAAGGAAGAGATACAGTTATACATATTATTTCAAAAATTCAGTAGCTTTGGGATACTTTTATATAACTTGTTGCACCCTATCCAAATGGACTTTCTGTATTTTCTTGATCGATTTTTGTTGCTCAAATGTTCAATTCGATTGTTTGTATTGTTTATTTTTAAAATAATAATATTTAACCCTTGCAAGAAAGGAAATAAATATCATTTTAAACATAACCTGACATTATTTTGTATATATACAGTATAGAGCCGATTATCCGAAAAAATTGGTGCTTGAGGTGTTGGGATAATCAATTTTTCGGATAATCGAACATTCCTCGAAAAAAGTGTAGTTCTTTTTGAAGATAGTGGGACGCAAATAAAACATGTTATTGGACTAGAAATAATACGTTAATTTAAGTTTATGTATAATACATACTGTTCATATAAAGAAGGGATTGCACATACAGTACATAAACTTTTTTGGTTTACTGACTTAGATGTTATAAAAACAGAACAAAATTAACCTAAAAGAAACAGTCGAACATGTTTGTTGCTTATGTTTTGAGACTCGTTTTTTGCCGCCAAGGCGTTTCAAAGACAGCAGCTGCAAAGTATCGCATTTGTCTTGCTGTCCCAACCATTTAATAGCAGTCTCGAAGCATTGGAAGGCTTCTTCATCATCAATCAGCAAGTCCATCATCAGTCTTCACTGTCCAGCACACAAGCAAACTTTGTGATAGATTCACTGTTCTTTTTTAATTTCAGTTATCGTTGAATTCCCAACACCAAACACCCGAGCTAAGCTTGATCCATTTGCGCCTTTTTTTAATCGTTCTATAATTTTAAGTTTGTCAGAAAGACTAAGCACAACACGTTTACAATTTTCGTTTACATTTTGCCGACATTGCTAGTAGTCACATAGCACAACAGACAACAGCACGGACAGTTAAAACAACACTGATGACAGTGGCACAAATGAGGTTAGGTGGACGTGGAATGGTAAAACGGACCGGCGTAGCGTTAGTTTTGAATCTTTTGGTGAACCGACGTTTCGGATGATCTGCTTTTGGGTAATCGGCGCTCTACTGTAAAAGAAAGTCAAATACCATATCAAATAAAGATTTAATTCAATTCAATTTCAATTTATTTCCTTAAATAATCAAATAAAACATAAATTACATATATATATATATATTATAAAGGAATAAAAATGCCCACATGGGCCTAAGCCTGTGAGTGGGCACGAGTCGCTCAATTTGCACACAATGAGGATAAGAGATAAGAGTAAAGAACATAATAGGATTCGATTAAACATTATCATATCGAACTGAGACAATCTACTAACAAAACTAAACTACTACCTATTATTAGGTTTACTAAGAAAGTTGTCCCTGCAAATCTAACATAAACAAGATGTTATCATTTATGTTGAAGCAAAATACATGTTGGGCCTTAGGCCAGTAATTCAGTCGGTACATATCAGACAAGTAGGGAACGATATAATTAATATCTATCTGTAAGTAGATAAGATAACCTGCTCGGCTGCATCCCTTCCCAATTCAAACAGCCATCCATTAATAAGCCTTTTAAAATTAAATAACCTATAGTTTTTCAACAGACGTAGCTTTCCTGGAAGATTTTGATACAAAACTTGTGCTATATAATGAGAGTTAGTGACAAAAAACGTTTTTATTAGCTTGTTAGACTTTATCCTAAAAAAATTTGAAGAACGTGTTAAATGTTCATGATCAACTTTTTCGAAAATGTTATTATAATTTTGAAATATATAAATGGGCTCTTACAGACAATTGCATTACACTCAGTACTTTAAAAGTATCAAAAATAGCGTTTGAGGAAAAACTTCGGCTCTTTTTTAAAGCCGTTTTTAATATTGCTTTCTGAATTACATTAAGTGGCTCAAGAATCGAAACGAAAGTCCCGCCCAAGCTATTATCCCCCCCCCCCCCATAAGTAAAGCCTGGCAATACGCGTAGTAAACGAGTTTTAATTTATAAAAATCTAAGAAGTTACTAAATTTGCCTGAAAACAAAAATTAATTTTCTTAGTTTTTTTTTTTAAACATAATCTGTTCAGTCCATTTCATTCTCTTATCGAATAATACCCCTAAATATTTATAGGACTCGACCCTTTCTATTTTTCCACATAAACATGTATTATTAAGGTAATCGCCACATGTGTGCAGTTTTAAGCTGTTATTTTTTAAATATGTATTTGCCCTTAATGATAAGGGTAGAAACTTAGTTTTAGAGACATTAAGTGATAAAAGGTTTTGATCCAACCACTTTTTTACGTCCGATAACCCTTTGAGAGCTTTAATTTCAACATCTTTCCAACAATCGCCTTCAAATAAAATGGCTGTATCGTCAGCAAAAAGAAAGAATTTCCCCTTGATAGGTAAATTACTTAAGTTATTTATGTAAATTAAGAACAAAATAGGCCCTAGCTTACTTCCCTGAACAACCCCATAGTCAACCGCGATCTGATTACTATTAACTTCACACATAGACACAATTTGTTTCCTGTTAGAAAGATAGCTCTCAAGCCACGGCAACCGCATAATGCTAATTTACACAATAGTTTGCTACGATCGACAGAGTCGAACGCCTTAGCGAGATCTAAAAACTCTCCAAGGTTACGTCTGTTAGAACTGATTGCATCATTAATGTTACGAGTAAGATGAAACAAAGCATCGAATATACCCTTATCCCGCCTAAACCCACATTGACAGTCACTTAAAACATTGTTAAAGTTTAAAAAAGTAACTAACTGGTCCTTAACGACTTTTTCTAAAATTTTGCAAAACACGTTTAGTAGAGAAATAGGACAAAAATTATTTTTATCAGTTATGTTTTTAGATTTGTACAGTGAAAATACTTTAGCAATTTAAAATATATTGGGAAATTCACCGTTTATGAGACTTAAATTAGTTAAGTGAAGCATAGGTTTTACAAATAGGTCGATGTTATCTTTGAGAAGGGATGCCGGGGACGCCATCCAAACCTGGAGCAGACCTGCCTCGCAATCCACTTGCATATCCAATCATATCGCATTCTGTAATAGGATGCAGGACAAAGTCAGATTTTATCTTAAAATTATTGTCATTTAATATAGGTTCTCCTCCAGAGTCAATATTACACGCCAGGTTACATCCGACATTAGAGAAGAAACTATTGAAATCGTTTGCTACAACGTGAAGAGTATTGCGATTTATCTCAGTTTGAAAATCTTTTAAAAACTGTTTGATGGGGAAAGACTCTTTTTTATTTATTCTGCCGTTTAGTTCATTGATTACTGTCCAAAAGCGCTTCGAGTTAGTTCCACACTGATTAATTTTCATCCTATAACAGTCTCGTCTAACAGCTTTTATAATTCTATTTAAATTATAAACGATTTATTTAAATTGTTTAGATTTATGTTCTGAAATGTTGAACATAGATTCTACAAATAATTAATAAAATCTCATATATTTTCAAGGTTCAGTATGTAAGACTTGTGAATGCTATAAGTAGTTCAATACCGTCAAGTGGTACAGTAACTTTAAGTAATGTAGGATCTGTGAAGAAACAAATCACATCAACCTGTTACCAAAACACAGTTTCTTCAGTAGCAGCTAAGCCACCTGTACCTATAGCTCTTACTGCTAATCTTGGATCTACACCTCAGCTTAAAATGGTTCCTATCAATGCTGTCAACCAACCTCAACAGGTAAATAATTTTACTGTGATGAGTATATATAAGTAAAATGTTGTTCAATGTATTTAAAATATGTTAATTATAATATAGCTTAGAATTAAACAAACACACCTCACACTAGACTATAATAATAACAGTAGTCAGCTGTTTCCTATAATTTCCATTATCAGCTGATTTCAAACTTAATTAACTAAATCTTTATATATAATACGTGAAGCCGTTTTTTGTAAACACAACTCCTCCCTTATTTCTGGACCAATTTTAATGTTTGAGGTTTCAAAAAATTCGTCTCATTTCGTAGTTTTGCAATAAGGTTTTAGATGTCAAAAATTCATATCCTTAATGGCGTGAGCTAATCTCAAAGGTCGGATTTTCCCCATAAGATTAACATGGAAAATATTTAAAAACCATTTCTATACAAAACAGCTGTTTATAATAAGAAACAAACTAATCCAGCTGATTTCGTGGATGTAAATAACGATGATTACAGTATTCAGAAGGTTGTAAAAACATTTTAATACAAAACAGCTGTTTATAATAAGAAACTAACTAATACAGCTGCTTTGTGGAAGTAAATATTGATTTTTATAAGGGAGGAAATGAATTATTTATTCAAATTATAAAATTTACGAACTAATTTGTTTTGAACATTTAACATTACTTACCATATTAGTTTTGAGGTTATTATTTATAACTTTTTTGTTAGGTTTTTGATTAAGTGTAGACCTGAGCCTTACTGGTTCTTTTAACCTTTATTATTACTGCTGTTGTAAAAAATAAGAAATAATTTGATTTGAACATTTAACATTATTTACCATCTTAGTTTTGAGGTAATTATTAATCTTACACTTTTATTATAAATAAAACATAACATATGTTTTTAGACGGTCGCACCGGGGGTTGGCGAACAGAGCACGCAAGGGTTTCCCCTAGTTAAATATAATTTTAGTTTAGGCCTAGACTGATGAACCAACACATATATTTCTTGAATGTATTTACATTTATTACCAAAGCAATCAATTGAATAAAATAACAGATAAAACAGTTGATTCGGATGTCCAGCTTAGTACAAAATAATATTTTAAGTTAGGCCTAGACTGAACTAACACATGTTTCAACACACACACACAAATAAAAGCTTGCATTATGAAATTTTAAAATAAGAAAAGACTATGTAACATAATAATTAAAAATAAATAAGGCATATTATAATTAAATAGTAGGCTTATTTATTGATAGTATATGGTAATTGATAGTCAGCAACCAATATTAACAGCTGATTTCAAAATATGAAACAATTATTTGTATTTATAACTTTTTGGTTAGGTTTTTGAATAAGTGTAGACCTGTGCCTTACTGGTTTTTTTAATCTTTATTGTAACTGCTGTTATAAAATATACTAAATAATTTGATTTGAACATTTAACATGATTTATCATCTTAGTTTTGAGGTTATTATTAATCCTACACTTTGTTATAAATAAAACATAACATATGTTTTTAGAAGGTTCCATCGGGGGTTTTCGTGCAGAGCACGCAGGGGTCTCCCCTAGTAACAAAATAAAACTGTGCTAGGTGAATCATTTACTGAATAGCTGTTAACATATGAATTTCTCAATAACAAACATCCGCCATAGATCAAACGAATAAGTTAAACGCTTCAAACTTATTTGCTATATATACTAGGGATGGGTCGATTCTCAAATTTATCGATTCCGATACCGATTCCGATTCCAAGAAATCGATTCCCGATTCCGATTCCATCGATTCCAATTACCATAATTGTAAAGGAAGTAAACATTGTTATTTAATTTTAACGGCATGGTTTTTTGACTAATGTTATTTGTTAATATTGTTATTGAACTAAGAGGAACTTAAATAAAACTGCCAATTTGGATTCATTAAAAAATTTATAGATTTTTTTTCAGTATACTGCGCCGAAAAAGCTGTTTTCTATACCTGTGCATATAGACGTAGAAAACACAGACATGCAAGTCCTTATTTTCCGTGCACATACTGTAAAATCAGCTGTGTAGGGATCAGTTAATTTACTGCTCTCCAGCTGATTTTACACATAAGAATAAACGTATCAATTTTAAGTAAACAGCTGATTTTACCGTTCTCCAGCTTATTTTACAAATAAGAATAAACATCAGTTTTATGTAAACAGCTGATTGATTTTGTCAATGGAAATATAACAGAAAAATAAAACAAGTTTAATTGCTTTTTTTTTAATAAAAAGATGTTTTGATTTAAAATATGTTGCTTTTTCGGTGTAGTATAATGATATATATCGTACGTAACTCGTCCGGTAAGTTTGTCCGTGCTTGCACATGAAAATCCCGCACTCTGCTGCTCATCACCCGGGAACTATCATGCTCGCACGGAAAATCTCTATTTACCGGGCTTGTAACGTAATGTACTATTAAAGAGTAGGGGTTTAACTTTTTAAGGATAACTTAAGAACAGAAACCCCATATAAAATAAATATCAGTAGGGAAAAATAAAACATTCTTAATTTGATGTATGTAGACATTTTCCCCAGTAAAATGTTTAAGCAATTGTTTCCTTTGTTAAGTAAACGCTTCTTGTTTTATTTTTGTTCATGCTTAGGCTGTTATTTGTACACAAGAAGTCAAGTCAGGTAGACTCAAGGTCATTATTATTATTATTATTATATAGGGGGTTTATGTGATCCACCACCGGGACCCACTGCACCTAAACCATGAGGTCCTCTGTGCCCCATGTTCAGGCAGTAGTTCACATCAAACCCGCCCTTTTTGCAAACCGAAGAAGTCCGTGGGGTCCTTCCTCTCGTATATGACTGGTGTCAGGGTATCCTTGTCCCAGATATTTCTGCCTCATTGATGCGAGGGCATCACATTCGCATAGAACGTGGAAAGAAGTTTCCTCCTTCTCTCCACACCTTCGACATAATGGGTTGTTCTCCAGCCCCATTAGGTGGAGGTGCCTCCTCAGAGAGTTGTGTCCCGTCAGTAGACCGACCAACAACCTCACTTCCGGCCTGCCAAGACCCAGCAGTGTTCTGCGTAGGCGTCCATCCAGGCCTTCAATGAAGTCGTGTGCCTGTCTCTGACCTCTTACCGTCTCTCTCCATCTATGCAAGTGTCCTGATTGAACATTTTTTCTTACACTTTCTTTCCCATAGCCTCTTGATATTCCTATCATTGGTTCTGGGCCCATCGGAGGAGTTCCTGCTCCTCTCTTAGCCAGTTTATCTGCTATTTCATTCCCTTCCACTCCTTCATGTCCAGGGACCCAAACAAGTCTTACCTGCCTACTGCTTGACAACTTATCCAGCAGTAATTGGCATTCCCAGACCAGTTTTGATGTTGTTTTTGTAGCTATAATGACCTTTATAGCCGCCTGACTATCAGAACATATAGCAACATCTGTGCTCATGCTTCCTGATTCCAGTATTCGTTTTACGCATGCAAGTATTGCGTATACCTCCGTTTGGAAGACCGTAGAGTATCTTCCCTGGGTGTACGGTCCTTTATGCATGTACATTCCGGCTCCCGAACCTTTGTCTGTTTTAGACCCGTCCGTGAACCATATTTGTCCATTTCCAAGATCTACTTGTTTCCGTAGCCACTCTTCCCGAGCCGGAAAAATAGCCTCCAATCTGCTATTGAAATTATACTTAGGAGTCATGTAATCCGTACCGGCTTGCAGCATCGGATCCCACTCCAGCATCTTGTTCAGACACTCACCGTGTCCATTTCTTGCAAGAGATGTTGATTAACTCCCTCCTGTGTTCAATCTCATTGCGGCCTTACTAGCCTCCCCCTGTACCATGAGGTCCAGAGGTGGGAGGTCTAACAGGATTTCCATGGCCGCTGTGGGGGTCGTTCTCATGGCCCCCGTTATTCCAAGGCAGGCCATCCGCTGTACTTTATTAAGTTCTCTTTTTGCCCATTCCTTCCTGGTAGCAGGCCACCAGACTAAAGAGGCAAAAGTTAGAGACGGTCTTATTATAGTAACATAGAGCCAGTTCATCATCTGGGGCCGAAGCCCCCATGAGCTTCCAATCGCTCTTCTGCATGCCCAGAAAGCGTTACACGCTTTTGCTGCCTTCCTTCTTATGTGTTCACTCCAGATCAGCTTTGTGTCTAGGGTGACACCTAAGTATTTAGTTGTTTCGGAGCATGTAAGTCTTTGTCCCAGTAGACTGGGCATGTACAGACCATCCGTCCGACGTTTCCTAGTAAAGAGAATGAGATCTGTTTTCCCTGGGTTTACAGCTAGACCCATTCTCTCACACCAGCGTTCCAACCATTTGAGTGAGCTTTGGACGATGTTGGATACAGTCCCTGGGAATTTGCCTATTCCCAGAATGCATATGTCGTCCGCATAACCTTGGGTATAAACTCCTCTCTCATTTAGTCCCACAAGCAGATCATCCACTACCATAGACCATAAGAGAGGTGAAAGAACTCCCCCTTGGTGGCATCCACGCGCAACCTCAATTCTAATTTCACTACTGTTTGAGATCGCCATTCTATTTTCGAGATAAACTTTTATCCAGCGGGTGATAGTGTGTTCTACCCCCCCGCTTGATTAATGCGTCTGTCATGGATTTGAAGGAGGTATTGTTAAACGCCCCTTCGATGTCCACAAAAACTCCCATCGCAAGTTCTTTCTGCTCCAGCACCTTTTCCACCCTGGCTACCAGTTGGTGTAGTGCTGTTTCGACAGATTTGCCTGCAATGTATGCATGTTGATTTTTATGAAAAGGATTTGCAGCCACTGCTCCATCCCTTATGTATCTATCTATCAGTCTTTCCAACGTTTTAAGTAGGAATGATGTTAAACTAATAGGTCGAAAGTCTTTTGGATTACTATAAGTTCCTTTCCCTGGTTTAGGGATGTAAACTACTTTCGCTAATCTCCATGACCTAGGTATGTGTCCTAGAGCAAGAGATGCCCTGAAAACTTTTATTAGCCATGGCACCAGCTTATCTGCGCCCCTCTGAAGAAGAGCTGGGAATATTCCATCTGGTCCTGCACTTTTAAAAGGGTCAAAGGACTTTATTGCCCATTTGACCCTGTTGCCAGTAATTATCTTCTTTGCCATTTCCCAGTCAGCCTTCCCTGTCACATCCGGGATGTTTTCTTCCCGCAATGTCACAGTTTCAGCGGATCCTGGGAAGTGTGTTGTTGATAGATACCTCAGAGTATCTTCTTCCGTTTCTGTCATTTCCTCTGATGGAAGCTTGAGGGGACCGAGTCTTCCTACTGGGTCTCTGACAAGTACTTTTTGAAGTCTTGAGAGTTCGGAGATGGTCTCAATGCCATTGCAAAAGGTCCTCCAAGAGGATCTAGATGCCCTCCGAACTTCTCGTCTATAATTACGTTGCCTTTGCCTAAACTCCTCCCAGTCTCCAGGATTATCAGACCACTTGGCCTTGTTAAAGCTTTGGCGAGTCTGCCTACGATGGGATTCCAGGGTCTGGTTCCACCGCAGTCCCCGAACCTGGGGTTGAGCTTTGAGCATGCAGCAATTCCTCTCATAAGAGTTTGTTAAAGCTTCCTGTAGATGGCCTACAGTTAGCTCAAGGTCTACATGATTGCGAATGGTCTGGATAGGACCATCATTTAACTTTGTCTCCAGGCTTTCTTTAAAGGAATCCCAATCCGTCTGTCTTGGGTTCCTGATAAGCCTGCTCTCTGTCTCAGCCCCGCACAGTTTAAACTGAATGCGCCTGTGATCAGAGAGTGTTGGTTCCGTAGAAACTTGCCACCCATTCACTCTTCCAAAAAGTGTGGAGGAGCAAAGCATTATGTCTATGACCTCCTTCCTTAGCCTATTTTGGATGGTGTGGTCATTCCCAGTATTTAGAACTATAAGATTGGTTCCACTTAAGTAATTGAGGAGGGCCTCCCCTCTAGCGTTGGTGTTGGTACTTCCCCATATCACATGATGTGAATTAGAGTCGCACCCCACCACCACCGGAATGCCCTTCTTGTTACATTCTAATATTAGTTTTTCCATCTCCTCTGATGGAGGATGATGATTTATATCATATGGAAAATAAGCCGAACAAACAACTACTTCCCTCATGACTTCATCTATTTTAATCTTAACTTTAACTGCCACTAGGTCATCGGAAAGGAAACCCGCCACCGGCCATGACTCCAACCCTTTTACCATGACCGCCGCCCTTGGTCTTCCTTCCCCGCCACCACCATACAACCTATAACCAGTTACGTTTAACCCTTTTATGTTGCCTCCATACAGCCAAGGTTCCTGTATGAGAGCAACATGTACACTAGTCTCAACTAAACAATGAGAAATCAGCCGTGAGGCCGCTATACTATGTTGTAAGTTAGCCTGAATAAAACTAATTTCACTCACCTTCTTGTTCTTGTGGGGTCCAGCGATGATCTTCTTGTCCCCTGAAGCCAGGGGGTGGTCTGTTCCTATAACGGGAGCGACGGGACCACCAGCCATTGCATGCTCCCCTCCTACTGTTTCCCTCCTTCTTTCTCCTCCTCCTTCCTCGGCTTCTCTCCCAGCGGTGTAAATGCTGCCTGTGCGAAGCCGTAGAAAGGTTTCCATTTGTAGGAGTTCTCCAGTACTCCAGCACTGATAGAGTCGATGCTGAGCACAAGGCGGACTCCCTTCATTCCGTCCTCCTTGCGCTCGAAGACCCTCCAGCCCTTTGTATTTAGGCCTTCGTTCCTTCCCAGCATCTTTAGGACCCTCTCAGTAGGTACAGGTGGGCCAGGGAACCAGGCTACCACCTTCTTGTACTGAAGAAGGTCCTCCATCTTCATGACTTTGAGTTTCTTACCCCCGACCTCTCGACCGGGGATAATACTCTGCAGCCAATCTGCAGAGCGTTGGTCGGCACAAATACCGATGACAGCTCCTTTGGATAAATAGTTATCCCGGAACTTTGGAACCGCCTCCTCTTCTGGCATGCTAAACATAGCTTCAAAGATGGCGTTCCTCACCCCGTTCAAACTGTCATCATCCAGGAGCTTATCCTCTGGATAGGCCTCCGGTACAATAGCCACCCTGATTCCAGGTGTGGTTACCTTGGCGTACGTACCTTTGGTTGTTCTCTTACGAGTAACATCCTCCGGTGTGGTACCCGCTGGTCGTGCCTTTTTCTCCGCTTCGGAGATCAGGCCGACACTTTGGGTACCCGATGTTCCAGGTTCCGGCGATCTAGGCCGTTTCCTGTCTGACTTGAAGCTAGGGGAGTTCGCTACAAGAGGTCTGGCACCCTGCACCGCCGGGGTGGTCTCTACCCCGTTTCCGGCCGCAGCAGCAGCTTGTTCAGCCGCCCGTGCCTCCCTCCGTTGCCTTCTCTCCCAACTTGTAGGCTTCCTCTTTTTTTTCACTTTTTCCACCTTTGAAGAAACCTCCATAGGTGTCTGAACATCTTCCACCTCTCCACCCTCCTTCGGCCACAGATTGTCAACAGAGACTGTCGGACCCTGTGGCGAGCTTGGGTTTGAAGGTGAATATAACAGGGCTGTCTCGTAGTTGCTCGAGCCGATCGACATCAACGATCCCTGCGTATCTTCGTCCTGGGTTAGACCTGCTACCCCAGATTCTTCTTTTTCTTGGGATGAGCTGGGAGACTCTGAAACAAATGGCACATTAAAAGTTTTTTCCTTTTTGTCATTCATTTCATTTATTGGTTTTGATTGTTAGTATTGCATTTGTTTGTTTGTATTGCATTTGTTATGTTGTGTGTGTATGAGTAAACAGCATTTCCGACTACTCAAAACTGCTCCATCCGCCCTCAACCACCTATAACCTGCTTCTGTCAGTCCCAGTGGCCTCGGCGGGGCCCCCCGCTCCTGCCTGCATGGTCCATCCAGTCACCATCTGGCAGTGAAAGCAGAGGCGAGATTTTCGCCAGTTGATAGGGCAGCCAACTCATGCTGGTTAGGCTGAGTCGGGCCCCTGTACTACCTGGCAGCCCGGTGTGCCTCCCCGGTTTTCCCACTGTACCCTCTGGGTACCGACAAGGTGCAGAGGCTCGCTCAGGCAAATAGAACAGCCCGATCAGTTTTTGTGCAGTGTGACATATCTATGTTATCATGGTTTGTGTGGATGCATGCGTGTGTGTAAGTGATTGAGTGTATTTCTGAGTTAGGGACTTGGTGGGGTCACTACTCCCAGCGGCTGTACACTACAACCGTCCCTGCCGTGGAAGTTTAGCTCCCAGTCTAGATCCGCCATGTTCAGTATTAGCAGGGCCACCTCGTGCAGGACATGATTCATCACCATGTTTATGGTCACGCCCTTCCTTGCAGAGTTGGACGTAACCCCACGGACGGTCTTGAGTAAAGTGTCCTTGAAGGGTTTGTTAGGCCCAACTCTACTATACTCCTGGGAATGGGACAACCCCATCTCCTTGGCCCCAGACTCAAGGTCAACCATGGATTCGTTTGTTATCGTGTCTATTTATAGAATTAGGGTGTCTACTGTGACAAAAACTAACACATTTTATACATCGGTAACGAAATTAAAGTAATAATTCTATTTGTTTTAGGTCGGGTAAAACATTTTGGACATTTTTGGGACTTACGTTGCCCGTGCTTTATGATTTTTGTAGGAGTCTCGACGGAATTTTTTTGTTTTACTTGTTATTCATTCCAGAAAATAGCTACATTTAATTTCCACTTTTTCCGAATTTTACAACTGTCATCTAAATTACATTTCGCGGACCTTAGCCGTTGTAATTTAAATTAAGTTTTACGCCGGGGTTTTCTAAAATTATTGCTAATAATATTCGGCGTCGTATTTTTTGAAGACATTTGTCATTTTATTTTAAATATTTCACCAATGGTAGTTCATGTTCATAAAATTGGCACAAATTGTATTCGGGCATCGATTTTTTGCGGGCATTCACTGTGGTACTTAAATTATGTTTTATATATACTTCAGATATTTTTCCTAATTGTATTCGGGTTTCGTCATCTTTCGTGAAAACTCACTGTGGTATATGAAATTACGTTTTAACAATAATATTTCATGAAATTACTGCTAATTGTTTTTGGGCGTTAATTTCTTCATGAACATTCCGTTTTTTTTTTTTTTTTATAGTTATCGGTATGTACCCATCCCTAGTTTGCACACACAAAGTAATTGCTACTAACGGCTAGAATTAAGAAGTAACGGTATGGCTACTTCGGCTACGCTATTACTTTGGTGCAGTGTAGATTCTCCGAATACTTCATATTGGAATGAAATGGGATGTAATGACTAATATAACGAGGAAATATAAACCGAGGCCGCTGCAATCGGCATACCGTATGTATTTGCAGAGATTGGAGGTGGTCGGGCTCGGAATCGACTTTCACGGAATCAACTCGATGCCGATTCCAGTGACGAGAATTGGTGGAATCGACTCTTGGAATCGAGAATCGACCCATCCCTACTATATACATGTACAGTACGATTTTTTTAACCGTGCCCTCGGCCACGATTGTACTAACCTGAATGATAACGTTAGAAATCGCTCTGTCTACTCTAGGAGTTTTCTCCACAAAAACTGAGCCGAGCGGCGTGAAACAGCGAAAACCGAGCTTCAATAACACTGTCATTTAATACACTTAGCAGCGATGTAAAATTATGAAACTTTCACGGATACGCAGATAAGAACCATACAATTCGTATGATGTAAAAGAAAATTAATTACAAAACCTATTTCATATTTTTAAAATCAATATTACAACAATGTACTTTAATAATGACTTGAATTTTCACACCGCTGGAAAGTTTTTTATTTGTTGGTCAGAGACAAAGTTTTCACGAGAAAGTTTTATATAAAGGTCCAAATTAAATATTTTATTTGAAACATTTTTTCGTTTGACTTACGGTTTGCTCGGTACAGCGGTATAATGTGTGCGTTTCAATTAAAACTACACCTGGCCGGGCCGTGCCACCAGGCCGTGTTTCCGTTGACCGAGTTCGTCCTCATTTCATAAACGTTATAAAATATGGTATATTATACATATCATATTATTTCCATAATTTTATTCGAATAGTTATTCAATCATTTTTGTTTATTCGAAGTTTGTGGAACTGCCTTTACAATCCCTCTCCGCTACACCGCTAGCCCACTGCGCGCTAGCCGAGCTGAGGGCACGGTTAAAAAAATCGTACTGTACTAAATAACCAAAGAAAGATAAACATTCACTAAATGGTTAGTAAACTTGGAAACTAGTGTACTAAAATACAGTTTTTATTAAAACAACTTGTTTTGATTGGTCTTACCATAAGTTTTTACTAATCATTAGTATGTTATTTCAATGTTTTTGACCAATTACATGTATTTTTCAGACAACGTCTGCAGCAACAAGAGTAATAATGAACCAAGCACTTTCCCAATTGCGTCAAGAAGCTAGTGCTTCTCCTATAGTTCAAGCTACATCTGTCAGTAATATAGTCATGGTACCTGCTCAGTATGTTCAACAACTTACATCTGTAAGTAGAAAGTACATATGTTGGAAAGTAAAACATATAGGCAGTGTAGACATATGCAGTATGATTTTTGAAAACTTAACACCTATATTATTTAAAAGACGGAAAGAGATATGCAAATCTGATCTCGGGACAGTTATTCATCTTTAACCGTAGAAAACCTATTTGCGAAATCTTCACCAACCCTACTCCTAACACCCCATGTAAGCAATTTGTAATGAACAAATTGATCTGGAAGATCAAGCTGATCGAGCAGTTTGATAATTAGAATAATTTAAAAGTGTAGAGGAATACCTCGAGAAACATTTCAAAGGTCAGATCAGTGTTTGATAATAGGCACTTCTATTATTTAAAAAGAGATAGTGTATATTATGAATATTATTGTGAATTTTTGTGAACTCTTATGTGACTTTTGAGAATTTATTTTTATTGAGTCTAAACTCTCATTTCTAACCTAAATATTATTATTTTTTATTACCAACAATAATGTATTAATTATTTTTAGAGCTAGTATAGCAACTTTATTTTTGCGAGAATGTTTATGAGAATATTGTGAGAGGAGTTACACAACTTCTTTAACCCTAGGCCTGGCGCGGTTAAAGCTAAAATTGGGAAGCCGGTTTTTAGTGTTTTGCAAGCATTTTTGTTTTAAATTCCCCAAAAACAGTAATTCTACCCCAATCCAAAAGCGTTCTATACCATTTTTGTAGAGAAAGGTTCAAAGAATGCATATATTAAATTAAAAATTTTATTGATGTAAAATTGTGAAAGTTATTAGCTCAAGAAACAAAAAATGTTCAGTTGCGAAAGGTAAAAGTTCAATTTTAGGCCTACATAACTAGTAGTAAACATTTTTTGTTATTTTTTCATAAGCGTAAAAAAGTTTCGTAATTTAGTTTTAAATAGAACTGTATAAAAACATGTATCAATTTAAAATTTCTTATTTTGAAAACACCAGTTTTTATGTTCCAACTACACTACTGCTAACAAAACTAGGCCTAGTTTTAAACGTAATTTACTAATATATGCTTTGCCCAAAAATGAAATATTATTATAACAAAGTGTAGAGAATAAATAAAAAAAAAGAACTGTATACTTGTCTTTTCTTAGTTCACAAAAGTGTTTGAGTTGTCTTTATTTGAATAGCAAAATGACATAAATCTAATAAAAATTCGCCGGTCGATATAGGACGAGCAGGAAGCTGCAAAATCTTCGTCATCAATCGTGTAAAATAGTGACATCTGATTGGAAGGCACTATTAGAAAGAAATAATCTTGACGAATCCAATGTTATCATAATAGCCATAGAAATATTTGTGTAGATGGTCTTGAACGTCGAAGAAGTGGGAAATAACAGTACAATTGTATGCAAATTCACGCGTGGAAACAGCTGTAACCCGATCTGCATATTTTAAAACGATGATTATGTATGTAAATATACGTTTTGCGAAAAAGTTTTAAATACAAAAATTAAAGTTTAATTCATTTTCTTTCCAACGGTGCCGGTTTTAATATGATTGGATGATTTTGAGTATATTAATTAACCAAATATGCAAATTTATGCATTTGTTCGATATGGTTGCATCTTGCGTCTGAGAGAACGTCACTTAGTGCAGTCTGGCCCGGGGAGGTTTAAAGAAAAGAAGTCAGTTTTCCTTAATTCCACCAACTAAGGTCTCAGTAAGTCATATTTCCATAGTGCGGTAACCAATTTTTATAAAATTTACAAAATAGTATTTTTGAGCTTATCGAATGATCACGTTAAGCAAATTTTAATTTATCACCACAAAAATTAATTCATCATTACAAATTATGGACTTGAGGTGATAGGAGTAGGGTTGTGGCGAGTGATTTGTTAATAGGGTTTCAAAGGTTGTAATTAAAGATGAATAGCCTAACTCTAATAAAAACAGATTTTGATTATCTCTTTCTGTTTTTTAAATAATATAAAATTTTAAAATATACATTTTTGAGTGCAGTGAACGAAAGCTTCAGCCGATTTTTATTTTCTTATCACAGAAATTCATGGTTTTAGAGGGCGTTATTTTGATGCATTAAAAACCATTTGTATGTATTACACATAATGGAGGGGGAAGGGGGTTTTGGGATGTTGTAAATAGCTTTTATAAGGTTCCCCTTGCAGGTGAAAACTGTCCCGAGATCAGATTTGTATATCACTTTGCATCTTTTAAATAATAGAGGAGGTACGTTTTCAAAAAATCACCCTGTTTATATCCTTTAACTTGGTTACGGAAATTACTATAATATTTTGTATATCTTTATAATACATGTGTATGTCACTGAACTCCTCATAAACGGCTGGACCAATTTTGATGAAATTTTGTGTGTGTGTTTGAGTGGGTCCCTGGATGGCTTAGATTCACAATTGGACTCGGGTTAGAATGGGGTTGCTACCCGTATACAACAAATATTAATGAAACTAATTTCCTACAATCTATAAAGCTAAAATTATGTAATATTTTTAGGGATGTACAAAACTATTTACAATTTTATTACTTAAGTCAAAGGGATGAAATGGAATAACTACCTTTAAAATTAAATAATAATCCACTTACTTTTTCGATATTCTCAAAAGCAAATCAAAAAATTTTACTAAAATTTCACAATTTACACATATTAGTACCAGGATTGTTTTAGAGAATATCGTCACTACAAACAAAAAGATTTAAATGGGGTAGAGCTACTCCTATACAATAAAAATAAATTGCTTTAAACTCCTACATATTATAAATCTAAAATTATTTAATGTTATTCTTAATTTATATAAAAATACATTTGCAATTTAATTGCTTTGAGTCAAAGGGATGAAATGGGATAACCACCCTTAAAACTAAATTAAGCAATAGCGAAGCATTGCCAGGTCCACTAGTACAAATACATAACTCAAATACTGTCAGGCAAACTTTTTTCGAAATTGTAACAATAAATGATTTTTATTGAAAATAACTTAGGGAAATACATTGATGATTGTCTTTAGTGTCAAAGTTGCAAAAATCTAATGATATATTGTCCAAACTATTACAAAATTCGTTACACCTCCATGAAGCATCATTAAAAAGGCTTGATTTTGTCATAACGACACAAGTACATCTTAGATGGATTGCTATGTAGGCCTCGTCTAATAAAGTGATTTGTTGTGGTTTTCCTATCCAGGGTATTCTTGTGAAATACTGTCATCATTTTTAGCAAAATTTTATCTATTAGGTTAGGTATATATTAAAAAAGAAAATCAATTATCAGAATTCAACGGATTTTCTAACCAAAATCATTCTTATATGGTTGTTTTCCTTTTTAACTATAACCTGAGATTGCCAAGTAAAATGTTGTTATTAGGGATGGGTCGATTCTCGATTCCATAAGTCGATTCTCGGCACTGGAATCGGCATCGAATCGATTCCGTGAAAGTTAATTCCGAGCCCGGCCACCATTAATCTCTGCAAATACGTTTGGTACGCCGATTGCCACAGCCTCGGTTTATATTTCCTCGTTATATTAGTCGTTTCTTCCCATTTCATTCCAATACGAAGTATTCGGAGAATCTACACTGCACCAAAGTAATAGAGTAGCCGAAGTAGCCGTACCGTTACTTCTAGCCGTTAGTAGCAATTACTTTGTGTGTTTGCAAACTAGGGATGGGTCGATACCGACACCTATCAACAAAAAACGGAATGTTCATGGAAGAAATTAACGCCTGAACACAATTAGCAGTAATTTCATGAAATATTGGCGTTAAAACGTAATTTAATACACCACAGTGAGTTTTCACGAAAGATTACGAAACCCGAATACAATTAGGCAAAATGTATGAAATATCAGATAACAAACATAATTTAAGTACCACAGTGAATGTCCGCAAAAAAAATCGATGCCCAAATAAATTTAAGCCACTGGTGAAATATTATTTAAAATAAAATACCGAATATCCGCAAAAGAATTCGACGTCCGAAAAATTATTAGTGCTAATTTTATAAAACGCCGGCACTCGATAGCAATTATACACAAGCGTATGTCCGCGAATAAACTTACTCCCGAGAACAATGGAATGTCCGTATAAAAAATTGTTACCCAAATACAATAACCCTAGTCCAATTTAAGAAAAACAATGCGTTAAATACAATAGCGTTAAAACATAATTTAAGTACCACAGTGAATGCCCGAATACAATTTGTAGCCAATTTTTGAACATGAACTACCATTGGTGAAATATTATTTAAAATAAAATGACGAATGTCATCAAAAAAATACGACGCCGATTATTATTAGCGATAATTTTAGAAAACGCCGGAGTAAACCTTAATTTAAATTACAACGGCTAAGGTCCGCGATAATGTAATTTAGATGACAGTTTTAAAATTCGGAAAAAGGGGAAATTAAATGTAGCTATTTTTGGGAATGAATACCGGTAACAAGTAAAACAAAGGCATTCTGTCGGGACTCCTACAAAAATCATAAATCACAGGTAAGTTAAAAAATGTCCAAAATGTTTTACCCGACCTAAATCAAATAGAATTATTACTTTAAACTTTCGTTACAGATCTATAAAATTTGTTAGTTTTCATCACAGTAGACACCCTAATTCTATAAATAGATACGATAATAAATGAATTCATAAGTGGTTGACCTTGAGCCTACCTGACTTGACTTCTTGTGTACAAATAACAGCCTACGCACGAACAAAAATAAAACAAGAAGCGATTACTTAACAAAGGAAACAATTGCCTAAACATTTTACTGTTGAAAATGTCTACATACATCAAATTAAGAATGTTTTACATTTATCCCTACTGATATTTATTTTATATGGTTTTTCTGTTCTTAAGTTATCCTTAAAAAGTCAAACCCCTACTCTTTAATTACAGTATATTACGTTACAAGCCCGGTAAATAGGGGTTTACCGTGCGAGCACAATAGTTCCCGGGTGAGGCGCAGCCGAGTGCGGGATTTTCATGTGCAAGCACGGAAAAACTTACCGGACGAGTTATGTACGATATTTATCATTATACTACACCGAAAAAGAAAAATATTTTAATCAAAACATGTTTTTATTAAAAAAAAAAAACTATTAAACTTGTTTGATTTTTCTGTTATATTTCCATTGACAAAAGCTGTTTACGAAGTTATAACTGATGTTTATTCTCATTTGTAAAATAAGCTGGAGAATGGTAAAATCAGCTGTTTACTTAAAACTGATACGTTTATTCTTATTTGTAAAATCAGCTGGAGAACGGTAAATTTACTGATCCCTACACAGCTGATTTTACAGTATTGTGCATGGAAAATAAGGACTTGCATGTGTGTGATTTCTACGTCTTTTTGCACAGGCATAGAAAACAGCTTTTTCGGTGCAGTATAATGAAAAAAATGTATACATTTTTTAATGAATCCAAATCGGCAGTTTTATGCAAGTTTCTCTTAGTTCAATAACAATATTAACAAATAACATTAAAGTCAAAAAACCATGCAGTTAAAATTAAATAAAAATGTTTACTTCTCTTTAAAATTATGATAATTTTAATTGATGGAATCGGGAATCGATTTCATGAAATCGGAATCGATAAATTTGAGAATCGACCCATCCCTTGATTTGTTATATTAGATTAGAGGTGATACCAATAATTCATTATGTTAAAGAATTTTACTGTGTATATGAGAAATTATCCCAATTTTGTGTTTTTAAAGTCACGTTTGATTTTTTAACCCTTGTTTTTGAAGCCTGTAAAATGAATTTTTAACTTGATTATAATATTTATATGACTAAGATCTAGACACAAACTCAGTGCATCTGACAAAGGCAAAAATCTCTAAATCTAGGTTACAAAAACAGTCACCTCAATATTTAAACGGAAAATTTATACCAATTTATGAGATAAAACATAAATTTGTAATGAAACATTTATATTACAAGATATCTTGAGACTATATAAACAAATTCAATCATATAGCTTTTCTGGAAGTATTTAAAACAGTTTTTGCCCCTCCAGAATGTTTTTTAAATGGAGATGGGTTTACTTGTTCTAAGCCACTTAAATATTTCAGTACATCATAATATTATATGTATGTTTCAGCCAGCTGTGCCAGTTACACCAATTCCGACTGTTGAACAACCAATTGTTTTATCATCACAGTCGATACCAACACCTATAAAACCTAAAGATAATTGGGTTCCTACCGATAATACTCCTGTATCAAAACCAAAAGCAGTACTATTAGACCAGCCTAATGGTATCCGGCCACGTAAGCCATGCAACTGTACAAAATCACAATGTCTTAAACTGTAAGTATATACAGTAGAGTCCCGGTTATCCGCCATAAACGGGCCGGTGGAAGGGCGGATAAGCTAAAATGGCGGATAATAGGGAGGGTTGAACAAATAATAGACGATTTACACCATTAATACTTTTTATTGTAAATTTAATGAGTAAATACGATATTTTGCAGTAATACTATATAATAGAAAAGAAAAATAATGGAATACAGTTATTTTCAATGAAATTACGAAATTGAATGACAAGATTGTTAGGATAAATACAGTAAAGGCACAATATAATAGTGTACATAAAAAGTCCCGAAACTAATTACAGTTCGAATAAATTTAATGGAGAATTATCTGTACAAACAGAAAATTCAGATCAAGATTAAATAACACAACATAAACTACTGTACTTTCACCATATCATACTGAAAAACTTAATGTTAACGAATAACCTCACTGCACGCACTAAACACTTAGAGAGACACAGTTGTTTACAAAACGAGTTCGTAAGAGCTGACAGTAAGCGGGTCGGGCCAGTGGTAGTGGGGGAATTCTCATGGTACAGTCAGACACAGAGCACGTACACTAACACCCGCAAGCTATCGCAGTCACGTACGCTCACTGACGCTTGCAAGTTATCGCAGACACGTATCGCTACAATCACTGACACCTACAATTAAATTAAATAAGTGCCGCTGGTGTGGCGGATAACACGGAATGGCGGATAACCGAATGGCGAATAACCGGGACTCTACTGTACTGCTAAATTATCTTGTACCATTTAAGTTTCATATCCTAACCTAATGAAAATGAAATCATTTAATTGAGGTGCATTGAAAATAAAACCTTTATCTACTTACTTTAAATGAATCGTGACATGCAAAAACATTCCAAGTCACATTTTATCATAATTCGTTTGATTACTGGAAAATAATCCTTGGAGATAAATGCATAATTTAATTCAAAAAGATCACTAGTCCGATGGCTTTAAGTTAGTTTATCAGTGTTTGTTTGAACTGTAATTCATGCACAAACGTTCTGTGTCCTGGACTCAGAATGTTTATGCACAAAATGCGTGGGACTTTTCACTTTGTTATTGGCAACACTGCTATCAGATAGCAATTAAACAGCTGCATGGGTTTGCATCTGTTTCATAGTTCTTGTTTCTGGTTAGTTGTTGTTTTACACTACAAAGGAGATTTAGGTTATACTCTTGAGGTTAATTTTATTTTACCTGAATTATTAGTATTAGATTATTATCACAAGATGGTAGAAGAAGAGCCTGTTGTTGGAAGAATAAAAGGAGATAAGGAAAAGTGGAAACGAAACATTATTATAAAACTGCAAGGTATATGGACATTTTATATATTTAGTTAATTTCTCTTTCTTTCTTTTTTAAATGTTGTGAGCCAGAATTATAAAGTAGATGTTACTCCTTAAGATGTTCTGAAAAAATACTATCCTACTTCAACAAACAAATTCTATATAAATAACTGACTCATTTTTGTTCAACAAAGCTTTATGTTTATTCACTAGTTCATTTGAATACAATATTTCTCTTTTGAGGATTAACTTAGAGCACTTTTAAAAAAATCACAACTATATCTATTTTCAATACAACGTAGAATGGAATTACTTTACAATTATTTTATATCTTCTCTAGATACATTTAAAACAAAGCTAATATTGGTATACAAATTATTTAAAATATCTCTTTATCTCGGGTTAAAGAATTCTTGGCTGTTAAATAGGCAATCCTTAAAAACTACACTTAAAACTATTACAACTATAATCTAGTTTATTAGTTAGATTATTTAAAACTACGAGGGTCGTCCAGAAAGTAAAGAACGTTTTAGCAAGGTTAAATAAAAACAAAAGATATCAACACCAAACTTTATTTACACAGCCACAGTACCTTATTCTACTTTTATACGTAATCCCCATTGTTGTCGAGACACTTGTTGTAACATGGGACCAGTTTCTCTATTCCGATGTTATACTCATCAGCCGCGAAAGATTTGAGCCATATTATCACTGCTTCTTTAACTTCATCGTCATTTCCAAACTGTTTTCTACCCAAAAATTGCTTCAACTTTGGAAACAGATGAAAATCACTAGGTGCTAGGTCAGGGCTGTAGGGAGGATGACTAAAGATTTCCCACTTCAGACTTTGGAGTTCTTGCCGCGTTCGTGCTGAGGCATGAGGCCTGGCATTGTCGTGAATGAAAAAAACTTTAGCCGAAGCATTCCACACCTCTTGTTTTGGATGGCGCGATGAAGTCGTTGAAGAGTCTCACAGTAGGACTCTGAGTTTATTGTTGCACTTCGTGGCATGAAATCCACATGGAATTATCCCTTTCGGTCCCAAAAAAACCATTGCCATGACTTTGCGAGTCTGCAACAATGGTTTTTCCTTTTTGGGTTTTGAGGCTGAATTTGTATGATGCCACTCCATTGACTGACACTTGCTTTCTGGAGTCTTTTACGAAACCCATGTTTCATCTCCCGTAACAATACGATCAAGAAATTGGTCTCCGTCTTTGTCATATTGAGTCAAAAATTCAAGGGCTGCCCCCGTGCGTTTCGCCTTATGGTCGTCCGTCAAAATCTTAGGCACCCACCGAGCGCACACTGATCTGTCACTATTTCATGTAGGAGTGATCGTGAAATTTGTGGAAAAGAGTCATGTAAAGTCGTCAAAGTGAAACGTCGATTTTCCTGAATTGTTTCTCCAACTTTTTGCTTCAGTTTATCCGTGACTAGTGATGGCCTCCCGCTCCGATCTTCATCATGCACGTTAGTTCTTCCTTAGTTAAACATGATACACCACTTTCTTACTAACGACTCATTCATCGCATCTTCACCATAGACAGCTTTAATTTGCCTATAAATTTCAATGGGCTTAACTTCTTGAGCATTCAAAAAGCGGATTACACTCCATACTTCACATTTGGCGGGATTTTCGATTAGCGCCGCCATTTTAAAACGCTGTGAAAACAAGTAGCGTGATCACACAGCAACGAGACTCACCTCACACTGAAGAGAAAGGAAGGGACAAGCAGCCGCGCACGTAATCGCATTAGTGGGGATCTGCGCCGCGTGTAATGCGCATTCGTTCCTAACTTTTTCTACGACCCTCGTAATTTCTATAATGTCCCAAAGTCCAAATGTTTTCAAAAAAAAAAAAAACTATGACCCATCGGTTTAATTTGAAGTGATATGTAAGTCTATTCACTTTGTTGATTCAAATTTATTTGTAATTTTGAATGTGATATAAAAATTGGTTGGATATTACCTTGTATACGATGGCTGTCTTTTAATACATTTACACAACTGATTATTGGTTTTACTTTTTGAATAATACTACCCTGGAATGTACTGGTTATATTTCTTCAAGGTAGGAACAATGTGTTCACTTTTCTTTATAATTTTTTTTAAATGTAATTTGATGAAACTGGCAAATACGTCTGCATTTGGTAAGTACTAAATGAGAGGTATCAAAAAGGACGCCACAATAATTTAAGCTATGGCGTTCTACAATTAACTCACGGCCACTACCATTATCGTGTCTAATATTCTATTCTCAACAGGCATACTTCTTGGGTCACGTATACCATTATTTTTCCAAAATATGTTTTACTGTTGTTAAATCTGTATATTTTTCGTATTTTCAATTGTTTATCAATATATCCAATTTTAAATTACTTATAACTGTTTTTAAACTTGAAAATGTCCATTTTTACTTTCTCCCCCTATACCATAGTATATGGAGAAAGTATTGTATTCGTCAAAATTTTTGAGTTTGAGTTTTTGGTGGAAATATCCGTTTTGGGTCCCCCTGAACCTAAAAAAGTGGTTTTCGGAGTGATGTCTGTGTGGATGTTATCAGACCTAGAGCCTAAACCAGTCGTCCGATTTTGATGAAATTTGGTATGGAGGTACTAATTTACGGTATCTCCAGGTGTTTTTTTCATTTTTGTGAATTTTTTATTTTTAAGGGTAATTTTCCCATAAAAACCCATAAAATAACGGAAAAATAAACTTTTCTCAAAAACGGCTCTAACGATTTTGATTAAAATTGTATAGTTTATTAGGGACCTAAAGTACTATAAACTGTAAAATTTTAATCAAAATCGTTCGAGCCGTTTTTGAGAAAAGTTGATTTTTCCATTATTTTATGGATTTTTATGGGAAAATGACTGTTAAAAATAAAAAAATCACAATAAATTGGTAATAGTATTTTTTTATTAAGTTTCTATAATGAGGGAGAAAGTATGTGTCAGTTTCCTGATACCGTTTATTATATTTTATATACACAATGTACTTTCGTCGACATCATCAGCAAGCATGATCAATCCGCAGCTTTTTATCGTCTATAATATAACTTTATAACTCCTTAAAAAGCCCACGTTGTGGAAGCCAAAATTATAACATATATATATAACTTTCTATATCTTTCTAATAGCCCACACGTTGTGGTGCCAAAATTATAAAAATTTAAATTTATATAAATGCTCCTAAGTTGGGTGTCAAAATTATAGTATAGCTGAAACTGTTCTTACTTGTTAGCATCTAATGCATCAACATAGAAATAATTATTCAAACACACCAGTTTAAGGTCAACATCGTCATAAACATATTTATTGAAATTTTCTAGTATCAATATTACAAATTACATTAATTTTATATTTGGGTTTGCCTTGATAAAGTTTTATGACCCTTGGCTTAGCTCATTCATAGGTAAAATTTGAATATCTTGAAAATGTCTATTTTTGATTAATTTAATTGAATTTTTTAATTTATCTCTGGTTAGGCACTCTGCTGGTACTAAATATACCTCCTTATTTTTGTTATACGCTGCATTTATATCATTTTAATATAGTTCATAAAATATTGCAATAGTTAATTTGGTATTTGGTTGATGAAAGTACTTTTAAAATGTTTTAATTTACACTATTTGAGTCCTATTGTTCGTTTCAAAGTTAAATTGTTTATATTTTAGGTAATTGATATAGAGTATACCAGTCTCTATTGAAATTTTGTCACTGCTTTTACTTTTTATCTCATTAAACTTTAAAAAAAATGCAACACTGTTTATAAAACACCTTCACTCTTCAATGGCTACTTATTTGAAAAAGGACGCCGTTTTTGGCTTCATGACGCTCTCGGAACAACGGGATTCACATCCCTCCGTGGAGATATCTTGTATGTATTTTCACTTTCTATTGGCTGTCGGCGGACGAATACTTTAATGACATCATCGGAGTAGGTCTTCGTCTGCTTGCATATAGCTTGTCGTCTTGCTTGGCGTAATAAATCTAGTGCGTTTATTTATCGTATTTCTATTAATTTGTTTTTCAAGTTTTGATAATTATTCTTGCATTATAAATACGTTCTGATTCTACTGTTATAATTTTTAAATAAAATATTATTTATCATAAAGGATTTTACCGTGACAAAATAAACTGACTTCTGGTTAGTTAGTCTACATTCACACAGCTGTTCCTTACTACTTTTAATATTTGTAACCCAACATACATCATAAAAATAGAAATTACAATTTATATAAATATTCAGGGCTTACAATTTAATTTATATGCTAATCGTTTATTCTAATATATTTGGTTTTGTGATTAGTGGTTTAAGCTAGTAAGTTCAGTATTAATTTGCGATCGGCTCTTGCAGCGTATTCGATATCTACAAATGGAATTTTGAATTGTTTTTATTGATGCCTTGTTATTAATAACATGTGGTTATACGTGAATTTATTTGAGATTGATAAATAAATATGTGAATGTGTTGTGGTGCTTTTTGTTGCGAAATAATATTTCATTATGCATTGTTTTGGGTGGAGGTTACATTCGGTTAGGTTACAAATGCCTTTACAGTAGGTTGGTTCTAAATCACTTATCTAGTTTACAAATATACATGGGTTGTATGAATTTAACGTCTAGGTACAGTATTGTCATTACATCTGCTTGATTTTTGAAATTTCTATTGCTATGTGCATTTTTCTATTACATCGTACGCTAGGCTATTTAAGAATGTTGGTTCCAAAAGGTTAGGTTCTTGGTAGGCTACTTTTACATTATTTTTGATACGTTTGTGATTTTGTACTATTATACGTCAATCATTTAACTGATTTAACCTTTCGTAGCTACAGTTTCTTTTACCATGAAAACCAATTTTAATTTTCTAACACTGATTACTAACACGTTCGCTACCAGTATGCATAAAAAAATCCGTAAATATAGCCTGGCCGGCTCAGTTATAAGTCAGCTGTTATGTCGAAATAGCCGGGGGCTGTCAGTGTTACAGTGCGACTAAATGGTCAATTGTGAGATACCCGTCTATTTTAGAGTATGGATGGTCTCTGGGTTTCTTAACTTATAGGGTAAATACAGTGTTGCTATGTTGGTACTCCTGGACAACCACAGCTGACTTGCAGCCTGTTAGTTTTCTATAACCGGTAACTAATCTAAACAGTGCGAACACGTGTTTTTAGTGTTGTAGATGGTTGAAGTGAGACGTGTAGTGAGTACGGTAACGTGTTTTATGTATTTATAATATATTCATAATTAACCATATACCGGGCGGCTCATATATGAGCTGAATCTGAAGATAGCCTAAATCCTAAAAAAAGGTCATATTTGCCACCAGAATGATATACTATAAGCTAAATGTAATGAAAACTAATAGATAAAACACATTTTTTTATCTGGGCTGTGGGGGTGGTCATACTTATACATATCTGGGCCACAGCAAAGGACTTTCTTTTAGTATTGCGGGCTACCACAGTGACCGACGCGGCTCATATATGAACGGCCCGGTAGTGAACATGTTAAACTATGCTTGTTAATTAATTTCTAACATCTTATACTTATAAAAGCCAAATAACACTCATTGATTCATTGATTGATTGACTAAAACCTTACATCCTAAAAACGTGAAATTTGGTATACGTATTTGTCATAGGGGCAAGAGGCGCACTAAAAAAGCATTTTAAAATATTTGGCCTGTAAGGGTTGAAACAACCCCTAAAACAATAAATATTTTTGTTATATATCTCAAAAACCTTACCTCCTAGGAACATGAAATTTGGTATACGTATTTGTCATAGGGGCAAGAAGCGTTATAAGAAAGGATTTTAAAATATTTGGCCTGTAAGGGTTGAAACAACCCCTAAAACAATAAATATTGTTTCTCATATATCTTAAAAACCCTATCTCCTAGGAACGTGAAATTTGGTACACATATTTTTCATAGGACCTAAATGCCCACTAAGTAAGGATTGTAAAATATTTGGCCTTTAAGGGCTGAAACAACCCCTAAAAAAATAAGTATTGTGTGTTATAATTTCCTTAAAGCTAGAAAGAACTAAAATTTTGTACATTTATTTCTTACACCATAGATATAAAAAGTAAATCAGTTTTGCATTTTGTCACGTTCTGCTAAGGGGTGAAAATGTAGTAACAACCCTTAAAATTATAAATATTAATTGAATACCGCCTAGGAACGTGAAATTTGGTACACATATTGCTCAATAGGGGCTAGAGGTGAACTAAGAAAGGATTTTAAAATATTTGGCCATTAAGGGTTGAAACAACCCCTAACTAAATTATTGTTTGTTATACTTTCTTTTAAGCTAGAAAGCTGAAATTTTGTACATTTATTTCTTACAAAATACATTTGAAGAAATAAACCAGTTTTACATTTTATCACGTTCTGCTAAGGGGTGAACATTTAGTAACAACCCCTATAACTATAAATATTAATTTAATACCGCCAAGGAACGTGAAATATTTAAGCAAAACCAACACTACTTTCTTGGTAATGTTACAACATTCTTTTAATTGTTTAACACTGTTACTTAATTAAACTATATACAATGCTTTTTAATTAATTTCTAACACTACGGTACTTATACCATAGATCATGAATAATAAAAAGATCTTGCATCCATACGGGGGTTGTGTGCCGGAAAAAAGGTGTTCGCGAAAATAGTACATGATCGCGCCGCGAGGTAGCGCTAGGGAGAAAGCATTGTAAGCATTGGTGTTTCCAACTAGCTTCCTTCGTTTCCCCAATAGATAGCACCAAAAAAGTCGAATTTCCAGTGGAACAAAATATTGCATTGGATCGGAGTTCTATTAGATTATCCAAATACAATGCTTATACTAAACATGATTGAATTTACATCGTAAGAACAATGAAAAAAAAAAACGTTTTTACTGCTAACTCTAGGCTTATGAATAAAATTTGGTTGTATTTTTTATTTGTTTTGCAAAAGGTGAGTTTAGTTCAATTTAGCTTTAACTAGTTATGATATGGGTGTTTATTGTTATTTTATTATTATTCTAAAAATCTCAAAGTTACTTAAATTTTCTTTGAAATGATTTCTTGACTAAATACGAATTTTGAGGTTACATCAACTTTTTTTAGGTTCTATCTCATATCTCATTGTTCTTTAAAGCACTTACCAGGACTCTTTACCTCTGAATTATTATTATTACTACCCTCTCATTGTACTAAAATGTTACAAAGGATTCAAGGGGTACTGCAAACAAAATAAATAAACAATTCATTCTGTGTAAATTAGATATTTTATATAGAAAGAAAGGATCACTAACATATTGTGCATTACTTTTTTTTAAATAAGAAATACCCTACACAACAATTAATACTTTCATTAGAGTAATGATAGAAACATTTTAGTATTTAATAGTAAAGAGGTTATTGATAAATTACAATATTACTTAATGTATTTGTATAAATAATGCATACCTGTCAACTCTCCCGATTTTAGCGGCAGGCTCCCGATTTTTTACTTTTTGTCTCGCGCTCCTAATAAATCATATTATCTCCTGCTTTTTAGTTAATGTGATAAGTTAAATTACTGCTTTGGGCCTATTTTATAAAAAAAAAAAAATGTAATATTTTGTCGAAAAATGATGAAAAGTTCAAGCATAAGTTTGAAAGTAGGCTATATTGCTTATTAATGAAGAAAAAACACAATTTTTAGTTAATTTAGTTTAATAATAATGAATCTTGCTGACCATGGTTTCGTCAACGATGGCATTTACAAGGCAGCTTATCACAGACTAAGAAAAATACAGAAAAGGCATATACAAATTACAAAATAGAACAGTTACTTGGCCAACAAACAACAGTAGTGGGAAAGGGTGTGTTTGTTTTTTTCATTAAAACGGAGTTCTACCAAGTTCCTTCAGTTATTAGTGTAAATTGTTTATCAATTATTGGTGAAAATCGCTAAAGACGTGAGTTTGGACAGACTGATTTAATCTGAGTTTTTCATAAAAGGAGGACACTACATGGTAGACACATATTACAACAGAACAGGATTCAAGACGATCTTGAAATCACAGATTGATTCACTCTACTCTTCAGCTACATATTTTGATACTTCTACTATAAAATAGGTGTTTTCTTTGTATCTAATGTGAAAGTTTTTTCTGGTTATCATTGAATTTTAACATAATTTGTTTGTGTACTGTAAAATGTTACTATTCTTATATTACGAAATGTCTAAAAAATATTATACTTGTAACTTATTCGGTTATGTAAATAAAATAAAATTTATTATAAGATATATTACAAATTTAATGATTGTGGAGGATGCCATTGCCATTTGTTAAATTTGGTAGGTGAAAAAGCTTCTGCAAGTTTTCCTATTTCAATTGATGAATTTCTTGTTGACATTTTTACTTTCTCCACCCTATACGTAGTATATGGAGAAAGTATTGTTTTCGTAAAAATGTTCGAATTTGAATTTTCTGTTGAATTATCTGTTTTGGTGCTCCCAGAACCCCAAAAAATTGTTTAGTGCAATTATCTGTGTTGGTGCTCCCTGAACCCAAAAATATTTTTAGTGGAATTTTTTGTTTTGGTGCTCCCTGAACCCAAAAAAGTGTTTTTAACGTGGTGTCTGTCTGTCAGTGTGTCAGTATGTATACACGACCAGAGAGGACACTATTGGTCCGATTTTCATGAAATTTGGTATGTAGGTACTAAACCCTAATATCTCCAGGCGTTTTTTTTCATTTTTTGGAATTTTTAAGGGTAATTTACCCCTAAAAACCCATAAAAAACGACAAAAATGCAAATTTCTCAAAAACGGCTCTAACGATTTTGATCAAATTTTCAGTATTTATAGTGCTTAAGATGCCAAACAAAATGACACCACCCGCTTTTATCAAAACTTCGGCGATTTAAAATTATGGGGAAATGTTTAAAAATAAACAAGTTTGTGTTGTCAATCTAGCATCGCGTCGGCGGCCGCACGGGGTAGCACCACGGTAGCGAGCACGGCCAGTAATTCAAAGGTCGCGCGATCGAATCCCGCCTGGGACAATAATTTTTTTATACGATTGATGTAGGTAGAATATTATTTTTTTGTTTTGTTCTAAAAAGTAGTAAATAAAATGATTAAAAACAATATTATTTTGACTACAGTAAGTTGGGAGAAAGTTTGTGTCAGTTAACTGATACCGTTTATTTATTATTTAGAGAAAACACCAAGAAAACAAAATGTTGCTGCAAATAATTTGAATCAACTTGCCTTTCAAAGCAGTTTCCAGAAAACGACTTAGCAATAAGAATCTTTTCAAAATGTTTACCAAAGATAGAAGATTGGCATCAATAATGGGTATTCACCATCTATTGTAGACAGAATATTTAATAAACAAGAGAAGAAATGTGGAAGTCCCAAGACTAAATCCGAAAACAAATATATGTTTTACAATATCACAAAGATTTAACACATAATAAAGGCAACATTTTCCTCAAACAAGGGTACATAGCTTTCAAAACTAAGAACAACTTACGCAGCTTCATAAACTCATAACTCAGGGGTTTATGAAGTACCGTGCGCCAATTGTCCAATGAAATACAATTGAGATCCGTTAGAAAAAGGTTCAAAGAACATATACCGACACCCAAACAAATGCTACGTCAGCGAAAAATTGAATTGAAATACACCGAACCCCTTATTTCAAATAATCATAACTACACAGCTTTCGATGCCACTTTAAAAATACTACACCATTGCAAGAGAGGAAAATGTACGAATGCGCTGGAATAATACGAAATATATAAAATGTTCAAAACTAATCCGAATATAATACTTATACAATAGTACTTATAATACTTACTACTGTTTGAATCAAACACATCATTATATGACACAATAGTAACAGAAACATAATATACCTTATCTTACTACCTTTACTAATGACAAACCAGTTTCCATACTTCAGATAGACTAGAGGACCCGGCAATGTTTCATTATTGCTTGATTTTAGTATAATAAATAAACACTTAGATTAAATTAACAAACACAATTTAGTGAGAGTATTGAAAAAATAATTTTGAAGTGACTTGTGGTTAAAATAAGATTCTAATGATCAGGGCAGGGGGCTTATGGGTGTTTAATGATAATGCAATTTTATATGGGTAGCTATCCCATTTTAATTATTATTTCATTTTAAGGGTAGTTATCCCATTTCATTACTGCAACAGCAAAATTAAACATAACCTACTTCAATAAAATAAATTACAACATAAACAATTCAAACACGACGTTTCGGGAATACAAATCAATTCCCGTTCTCAAGTGACTAAAACTAACGGTACATAAACCTAGGCAACTAGGCCTATGTAAGGGTGAACAAAATAAAACTACAATTATTACTAACCTTAAATATCTACATGATGGATCTCAGAGATAAGACTGAGAAGTCAAACACAACAACCACAGACACAACACAATTCATGCACTAAGCACACGCAATTGATGGCAAGCGTCTAGCTAGCTGGCTAGAAAAAGACTGACAATAGGTCAGAGTATTTTATTTTATTTTATTTTGTTCACCCTTACATAGGCCTAGTTGCCTAGGTTTATGTACCGTTAGTTTTAGTCACTTGAGAACGGGAATTGATTTGTATTCCCGAAACGTCGTGTTTGATTATTTAACACACAAATGATGGCAAATGTCCGAATAAGTAATAATAATAAAATTCAACATCCATCATTAACAAACAATAACTTTAAACAGAGAATAAACAATTCATGTTATGATAATAAAACATGTGCTGTTATAATCAGCTGATCTGTGAATTATATTTGTCCAATAGAACTCCAGATGATAATAAAACATATGCTGTTATAATCAGCTGATCTGTGCCATTTAGTTGATCAGTAAAAACAATGGTAATGAATACAAAATATTTTAAATTCCATTTTTAAAATATTAAATGGAGAAATAGTAAAATTTTAAGGCAAATGGGTAAATATAGAGTTAATTACCTTTCATTTAACACAAACCGCATATCTATCGGTCCAATAGAACTCCAGATATCACTCGGAATAGGCTTAAAATTTTACCCCATGATAAATTACCATAAGAAATTAATTTCCGTTTTTAGAAAATTTAGTGGGGTAATAGCTGAAATCCAAGCAAAATGGGCAAATATACAGACAATTACCTTTAATTTGGTACCAACTGCATGTATATCGGTCCAGTAAAACTCGAGATCTCACTCGGATTACAAAAAAACTTTTCAAATTAATATATAGATAAGGAATTCAGTTCAGTGCGAAACAGTGGGCCTACTGGGCATGGGTTTATTAAATGTGTTTTCGTGAAATTATTTATTTATATTTTTGTGAACATGTTTTTGTCAAGTGTTCCTTGACAACGTAGGAAGTTATGTTCTTCAATAATTTAAGAATGGCTGAATAGCCGAAACGGCTGTCATTTTTCAATATGACAAGTACTGACAACAGTTAGTAGTAATATTATCTACATATTTATAACAGTAGTCTGAATGGGGTCAAACAAAATAAATGTTGTATTTTAATTCTTAAATAATATTTTAACACAGGTGTTTCATTAAATTGGCTGATATTGCATTTGAGCAACGAATTCTGTGTAATCAATATTCAGATTATGAATCTCAGTAGCAAATTAAATGAGAACAAATTTCATTTTCATCCCTTACTAATTTATTGTTTACGTTGGCCAATTTAAAAACAAATAATAGGCAAAAATAAAACTTTCTTTTGTTCATCGAATAATTTATTTATTTCTAATACTAAAGTACTTTGTAAATTATTATCAAATGGTTTATAGGAATAATCGGTACTTATGTATCATACGGAGGCCACTAATTTTAAACGTTGCTAGGTTATTGCAACAAAAATGCAAGCATTAAAAAAAAAATAGGCTGAAAGGTATACTATATTTAATACTCATCAGTATTCGGGCCATCGATCGTTTGGCGTTTTGTTAGTGAGTTGTCGGCAATGGATTAGTTTTTTTAAATCTTAAAACGTCTCTAAAAATAGTATGTAATAAAAAATGTCTAAAAATAGTGGCATCCATATATACGTAAGTACCGAATAATCTTATAATATTGGGCCATATGCGTAAAGAGAAGCCTTTAGTTATATTTGTAAAATAATTTGCAAAAAAAAATTCAATCTCAAAGCTTATAGAATATATTAGTTTTAGCTGGTACTTTGTGTCATAATCTTGAGTTTTAATTGAATTTCTCTCTAACCTTTTTAGTAAGAGCGTCAGTACACAAATCTGCATGGGAGGTTTTTACACCTTTTACATTACCTTTCCTGATCCTTCACCATTCCAACTAAGGTAAAAATATCATTATAGTGAGTATTTGCTTTGTTCAAGTTAGTAATATATTTATTTAAGAAATAAATCATGTCCCTTAACATGCCAATATTTTAAAATATTTCAACTAATTATAAATGGCTAGTTTTAAATGTATTGTGTAAATGGTTCTTATTGTCCTTGTCATAGTAATAAAATCACTTTCTTCATAAAAAAAAAACAATTTTTATAAGCAGAAAGATTAAACACAGCTGAAATTACAATTTAGTTTCTACTTTTTTGTTCAAATTACTTGGAAAAATTAGATTTTATACACCCAGTAACTTTTTCATTGAAAATTAAATACATAGGTTTTTAAACATTGAAGAATAGTAATATTTATGTTTCAAAATCTACAGTATTGGGTCTTTTCTGTTATATCCCCGCATTTACAAACTATTTTCTATTCTCAAACTATTTTCTATAGAATGAAGATTAATCGGGAATGTCCAAATAACTATTTATAACTACTCCATAACATAATAATGAGGAAGGAAGTTTCCAGTTTTTGTTGATATTAGATAAGGGTTATCGCAAACGCGTAACTTTACTATTCGACTCTAGCCTATATTTTTGCAGAAAACGACGTTTTTTTACGTTTTACTGTTAAATGTTGAATACAGGTAAACATACTGTGACTAAATAGGTTAGGTTAGAACCTATTAGGTATTTTTTTAATTGTAATTTTTGCATTTCTGTTGCCATTTAGGTTAGCCTAGAGTCGAATAGTAAAGTTGCGCATGTTTAAAAATTGTTTATTTTTTTTTCAACAATTATACGTTTAAATGGTGAGTAAATATTATATTTCACATTTGTAGTTCTACCCCGATTAATCCTCATTCTATAGAAAATAGTTTGTAAATGCGGGGATATAACAGAAAAGACCCACAGTATTTAACACTATTTTAAATAAATGTATGCGTTAGTTCATGTGTAGAGATTCTTGCAAAAAATCTCATAAATAAAAAATGATATAGATTTTATTAGGGTGCCACAGCATATTAATGTCAAGATATAAACAGGATGAAATTTCATCCATTCGGTCCAATCGGATTTTTATTTTTTAATGTACATTTTTATCTATGTATGTGCATTATAATCGGCACAAACTAAATACCACGAAACAGCTGATATTGTAATATATTTGTTTAATGGTATGCTATTAGTAATGTCTTAACAATTGAATTCTTTTGTTGCAAGTTTTTTTTTTCAATGAATAACAAGGAATTTAAAAATATGTTAATTTGCATTTAATGTTTTTAATCTATATTATTATTACTCAGTTGGGAGACATCTTTCTGAAAGAAGCCAAAGATAATTACTCTGTTGTGAGTTTAAAACTGTTTAATAACTGCACAACCAATACGGTACTGGAGCTGCCTTTTTGTGCCCTTCATTAAAAAATATAACAAAAAAATTCATACTCAATATGCATGCAAGTAGTTTCACTGCAGAATTATATGCAATTTACAAAGCAATAGAATTTTCAAATGACACTGTTCATAACAGTATAACGATATGTACAGATTCTAAGGCTTCTATACAACTTATTGAATCAAGTAGATATAATTTTTTTTCAATGGTATAGTTAAAATCTTCAAAGAAATTTCCAAACAAAACAAAGTTTTTGTATTGCAATGGGTTCCCAGTCATGTAGGAATCAAAGATAATGAAAGGGTAGATGAGATGGCCTTCAAAGCGACAACAGATGGAGAAGCAATCTCTGACCTCGTTTTACCGACCACTGACCTAACATCGACCATCAAACACTTAAACGACAAAAAATTCTTGAATATCTATAACACTTCCCCTAAAGCAAAATGGTATAAAGCAATCAATCCCAAAATCTCAAACATACCGTGGTTTTGGAAAACAAAACTAAGTAGACATGTAATAATCAATATAAATAGGTTACGTTTTGGACAGGCCAATGTAAATGAAACTTTACATAAATTAAATCTGTATTTTACACCCCTATGCCTTCCGTGCACTTTGGGTCAGTTTGAATCCCTCGAACATCTCATTTTGAACTGTCCTGCTCATGAGATTTTCCGAAATGAATTATACTTAAAACTTAATGCCGAAAATTATAAACCTCCTTTCAAGCTAGTAGAAATATTAAAACTAAATAACTTCGAAGTAATAAGCGAAATAAACAAATTCCTAACAAATATTTAAAAAAAATTTAATTCAAACAAAAATACATGTATGTTATTAAATCCACTCATGGGATTCTTCATCCAGGGCCCAACCTTTTCTGGTTAGGTGCTTTGACGGGTCTCAAGCGAGAAGATATTACCTACATTACCCTCCTTAAAATTCATTCATTCCAACATTTTAATTTTAAAATGTTTCCTTTTCAATTTTTCCACTTTATGTGACTAACTAAACATTTATACATTGACAATTTAAATATAGGAGTTTATATCATTGTTGTGTAAATAACAACCTACCCTCATAATATGTCACAATTCCAATCATAAATCATTAATAGCTTTCCTTTTACAAACAGACACATCAAGTAAAAGACAAAAGTGCTTTAGATAAAAGTATTGTGATTAAGGCTCTTCTTTACCTTGAAGAAAACTCCCGAGTGTACAGTATGATTTCAATGCAAAAGGCCTGACTCAAGCCGCAAAATCGTAGAAACATGCATTCGTAATACCGTGTTTCGGATTCTATTTATAAATTAATAATCTGGGAAACTACTTTAAGTTATAAAGAAAGCTTTATATTTTTTGCGTGTTACCTTAAAATATGGAAATTATTGCTTAAAACTGCCAAAAAATGCGTTAAAAATAATCGATTTTTACTCATTTAAACTGTTGATTAAAAGGAGTTGCCTACGATTTCTTTCAATTATGAGGTATAAGACAAAAGCACAAAGCCTTTAAGAACAATTTAAGATGTTTCACAACTTTTTAGGTTGAAAAACGGCGTCCGAAACACGGTAATACGAAGTGCATATTTTTGCTGTTTTACGTAAGGTATAGAAGACCCTTAAGGGGCCGCATGATATAACTCAGTGCCCAGCTGAATAGCAAAACAAAAAGAAGAAAAACAAACTGCACAACATAAGAGAATTTTGTTTAAAATAAGCAAATAAGATATATATTTTTTTAATGTATAGGCTACCCAAAAAACTCATATTTAGAAAATTTTTTTTCATTTGTATGACCAACTGTAAGCAATGCAAGCTGATTAGGTGTACTAGCATCAATTCAAAATAATTTTAGTAATAAATTATTAGAGGCTCCGCCACTGCTCGATTCGCTCACCAGCTGCAGCGACGACCATGGCAAAGCAAATGTAAACAGATTATTACATACTTTGATATTTTCACGGAAATGACATTACGTAGGTAATGTAAGACAGAGATCGAAATAGACGCGACCAACCCCAGTAATTCCATCTGTGGCATGTAATTTCACCATCAAAATTTTAAACAAACTTTAATATTACCAACTAAAGGAAACAATTTAATACGTGAAACTAAATGTTTGACTTATAATACAGTCAAATAATACTTTTTCCTAATCTAAAAAAACTGTTAGTTGTGAAGAATAATTACCTGATTATAAATTTGCCAAATTGGTTGCAAATAAATGTAATTTGGTTCATTGTAGGCCTAGCCAAAAAATTATATCAAGTTTTTTTTTTATCAAAATCTGTTGTTTTATTTGTAATATGTAACAACAGAAGTTTGAATTGAATTATAATACAGAAGCATTTTTCGTTGATTTTTATTTGTGTTTGGTTTTACTTTTTTGACCTAATCTCAATAATAATTATCTGATTCTAAATTTGCTATGTTGGTTGCTATGGTAATGAATGTAAACTATCTCTGTGGATTGTAAGATCTCCAACTTCCCAAAGTATAAAATAATATAGAATAGGACCATAAGTCAATTTTAGAAAGAGAGCATTTTTATTTTTGAATTTAACTTAATTTATATTACACATGTTTTTTAGAAAGAGAGCTTAATAATTAGAAGCATTTTAAAGTAA
>JAGFPH010000100.1:86411-104370 GCA_018207615.1 Philaenus spumarius
ATGTTTTTTAGAAAGAGAGCTTAATAATTAGAAGCATTTTAAAGTAAAGGAAATAAATATAAAAGGGCAGACAATTTTAAAGTACATTTCAGTAGAATAAAAATAAAAGGCAGACAATTTTTTAAATCAATTATTTTAAATTTAAAAGTAGGGTTTAAGAAGATAGACAGTCTATGTACTAACGCCAAGACGCGGAAATTATACGAGTTTCAAGACGCAGTTAGAAAAACAACGTCCAAAAGTCTAGACGAGATAAGCGAACACCTGCAAGCCAATTCCTGGAGAAACGGCCTACGTGCGTTCACACGCAAGATCCACAGAAAGAATGCATAGCTAGCATCCCAAAGATCTGACGCAACTTTGAACATCTATAGGTGGTCAGACGTTTTTTGATTGGTGGAGAGGAAAGAGACGCCAGCCGAATGTAGCGTTTCTTTTATTTATTTTTTGTAAGCTGAACACCTTACAAAATGGCGCAGCCAACTTCAGGGCTCATCAATTATAGAGACTTTAAGCTTACAGGATCAAAAACATAGAAATATTGTTTGTGACCATAGAAGTCTATACCATAAGCTTGTATTGAGTTATAAATGATATGTTAAATGAAATGACTTTAAACATGAAATTTTTCTGTGTTAAGGTCTTGGTCATATGTACTTGTTGAATGCCCCTAGGATATAGAAGGCTTAAAACCATATCCTATATATTTTATAAATCATTGAAATACAAACCTATCGCTGCACATGTATTGTGTATCCAGCCATACGATATTTCTGATATTGTTATTACATTCCGGGTGTAGAAAATGTCTGAACACTACCATATATATCTCGAACATAAAAAGAAAAATCAATACTTTATCAAATTTTAAGGTATAAATGAATTAAAAGCAGCATTTAATACAACCTTTAAAATGATGTATCACAAAACACAGGTTTCCATAAGAAATATTTACGATACCCTCGACAGGACATCCCCCAATAACGTCAAATAACCGAAATTGGTGCCAAAAAGTAGGCGTATTTAATACCTTACAAGATTTATAAAGTTAAGCATTTCCATCTTTTTTTATTCATGATATAAATGCGTAAGTCCAGATATGTTCTACACCCGTTATATTAGAACTGTAGTTATTGTAAATATTATGTGTCCACTTAATTATGATGCATACTCAACAATATTTTGCACTTTGGAATATGTCTTTTTGATTTGTGAATTGTTTGTAAAATTTTAAGTAAAGTAGTTCCTAATATTAGCCCAGTCGATGAAGGTTTTTTGTCGCAACTAATTAGGGGAAAGCTGAATTTTGTATATATGTTAATACTCATCGTAGCGAATTAATTTTTTGTACATTTGTTCCTTAATACATATTAAACATATTTTGTTCTTGCAAATTTTTCGTTAAAGTTAATATTAAGGAAGCTATTAAACAACAAACACCAAAAAATTGGTTTCTCAAAGCATGTAAATTTAATTTATTAACTATATTTTTTAAATAATTTAAAATACATAAAAATGGTTCAAATAAAACTTGTAGTATGTATCTTTAGCTTTAATATGATGTGGATAATTACTTGTTTAAATTGATATCTTGCTCTTGGGACGTCGTCAAAGGTAGCGCTTGCTTCAGTGGTCCGACGCAATTTTTATAACCGCTTCGCATGGATATATTATGTACAATTTATGTTGCAATATTATTTTCAGGGTGTCTAGCAACAGGGAAAATAGGTAAAACCTGGAAAAGTCAGGGAATTTTACTCTTCTGGTAAAATCTGGGAAAAGTCAGGGAATTTTGGTTAAGGTCAGGGAAAAATAACTTTTCTAAGGAAAATAGTTCAAAGTATCTATTTAAAATCACAGATTAATACAATTTTTAATTGAGAAAATAAACATTAAAGATAAGATGAACTTCTAAATTAATTAATCAATAAGAAAACTACCGTACGTATTCATACGTGATATGTAAAAACAATTATTGGCAAATTACGAGAGTGGCTTGTGGCAGCTTGTTCCAATGCACTTTTCTTGATATGACCTTGAAACCTTTCTCTAACGTGCTGTTTCTAAAAATTTTAGTTTTATTTTTAAATGTTTGCGAATTTGGGTTTCTTCGTATCAATTAATTAAATATTCAATGCAAATCTGTACCGGTAGCTGGATTACAAAAACCAATTAGTTATTTTTTTGTTATAATATAATAAAATATAATTTGAGTAATTCATTGTTTAATTTAATATTTATAGTCATAATAAATGTGTAATTTGCAACTGCTGGTGGTGGGTACAGTAACATAATTAGCATTAAATATTGAACAGTATTAATATTACAGTGTTTAATTAAATATGTAATTAATTCGCTAAAAATTGATTTGCTTACCAATATAATTTGATTAATTTACTCAAATAAAATTAGCATGGTTTTGTTTGTGCTTTTTCTGATATTGGTCAGGGAAAAAGTAATTTAAACAGGGAAATGTCAGGGAATAGTCAGGGAATTTCAAAAGGTTATGTCTCTAGACACCCTGTGTTTTAATAGATGTGTGTGTTTATATACTGTTTGTAATATATATATTAGGTGAGTTTGTATTACATATGTGTATATAATTAATTGTTTGTCCCTTTAATTAAAATAGTTTCAATAACAAATATATTGGAAGTTTAATGCTGTTAATTTAGCCTTTTATAAATTAGTTTTTTTTTACTTAGTATGCTTTTTAAAAAACAAACACCTTACTTAAATAAGTGAACACAGAAATTTTAAATCGAATGCCAGTTTTTGTTCTGGGGCAAACTCTACCCTATTGAGTTAAATAAATAGGGCTTTCCATTATCCACCATCTATGGCCCCGCCGTGTTCTGGACTGGTTTAAGCAAGCATCTGTCACATTTTCTTGTGCAATAGAAAAGGATTTAAAAAATATATGTTACATGACAGCATCACGGATCCCCTATCCACCCAAAACATATGTACAAGTCTTATGTTACACTATATAAATACAGGCCTAATAGCATTATTCGCAATATTTATTATCAGCTTTACAATGGTATTTTATTTATATTAATATTTATAACTTACAAATCATTGTAGCCTAATTACAAATCGAGTGATAATTAATTTTTACATGGTGATTTAAATCTAGAAACAATCGTCTGTTTCTTCATCTATTTTAGAGGAATTATGACACGATAAGCCATTACAGTTTTCACACATAACGGAACAATTTAACCCTGATTTCCTGCATCTATATTAGTTTCCACACAGCGTCTTACAACTGCATTATAATAGATACAGGAGGTCATCTGGAGCAAAAGTCTTTGAGCTAGCAATAGGCGTTAGAGACTTCTTTGTCCTGCCGTTACCTTTTACATTTTCGTTCTTCCATCCTCAGTTCGTAGGCTGAAGGTTGGTGCCAATCGAAACTTGAACTTGTAGGTAAGCTGCTTCTGACGTTGGAGGTAATTTCACTAAGTCAAAGTTGGATTTAAGCGTTGATTTACTGGTAATAGAAGTAAACTTGAAATAACGGCCTTCATTCAAATTTGAATACTTGCTGGTCCCGTACAAATCTATAATGAACTTTTCTCCGTACTCCAATAATTCATACAGACGTAATTGCATTAAAAAATGTCTCTGCTTGAATTCTGGCTTGGATATTTATCTTGATAATATCGACAGATTTTGTTTTCCCCAAGCCAAAGAAAGAAGAAGTTGTGTGCACATCCAGTAACTGCATAAGCAAATAAAAGATGGTGCCAGGTACTGCTGTGTAAATCAATAATTTAATTTACGTTGTAGTATAAAACTGTTGATGTTTTACCATAAACTGCCTTTTGAAAGATTATTAGTTTATCCTGTGGTGCAAGGGTCACAAGTAACACTAACAGATCTGTATCTGGCCCCACTACAATTGCTTCTGAAAATATGGTTTAGCTGTTCAATTCCTAATTAGACAATATCCAAATCTGCGTCTACTTTAGCTATCACGGAACGTATTCCAATGTTCCGGAGGTCTGCACTTACTAACTGAATATATTTTTTGTTTTTTTTTTTTTTTTTTTTTGCTCTTGTTTGTAAGGAATGACTATTGTTTGGCAATGCACATAGTGTTTACCAAGTCTATGTCACACGAAGAGATTTTGGCCGATCTTCTTGCCTGTTCCTCTCCCTTTGTTGTGGATTTTTTATAATATACATAAAATACACCAGAGTTTTTTTTCAAATCTATTAATAACATGGGAGCAATAACTTTGGATTATGGCTTCACAAGTTCCTTCCTTTGGCCAAGAAACACAATGTAAAAGGAAGCCTCTATCAATGACTATGCGGACATCATTCCCTTGAGGTAATTCATTGGTGTTACCTTCAGTAAATACTTTTAGGAAAGACGATTTTGATCCTTTGCGTAGTGAGACTTCATCAAAACGTAAAGAAGGTGGCTGTGAAGCTAACCAAGATAAAACTTCAACGTACTTGGGCTGTCACAGAAACAAAAGATCCGGTTAAAAAGTTGTTGAGGGTTTACCGTAACTTCGTCAGTTCGAATAGCTAGTGAGTTTTGACTTGCTTGGGTCACGACCACATCTTTCCTTTTTTGCTTTAATTCTCCAAATTTCTTTCCTTTAATTTTTTCCACATTCCGTTTTCCTATTTCATATGCACTGTCACAATTTACTCTTTCGTCTGAAATGACACCTGAGCCTAAAGACGCTAACTTTCCTGTTAGCTTTGTAAACGTGTTGTGTTGAGTTGGCAATGAAATAAACTTTTGTATGTGGGAATCTTCTCTCAGCTTCCGAGATTGTCAAAGTTCTAAGTGCTGTTCACAGAATGTTATTCTGCTATCAAGAAACTCTTATATAGCTTCATGCACGTACCTAATATGCTTCTTTAACATAATATGGAACCCCATGGACACTTTTTGTCAAAGTTCTGTCAGTGATTCCTCTGCCGTGAGTTAGGCCTCCAACTGATTTAATGGGATGCATCAGACACTGCTCTATTGATATGTCCGTAAAAACTCTTAACCAGAATTTTCCACTTCTGCTGAATAAAGTATCCTTTATTCGCAAACAATTCAAATTGTAGTGGTGAAAGTTTTGATTCCGATTTCTACATTTCTTGGGCGTACATATGAGCTAACTTAGCATAAGGAAGTTGCCCTACAGCGTCAAAATGCGGTAATCACCATGCAGTAGAAAATATCAGTATAAAGATGAAAATAAATATTGTGAATAATGTTATTATTTAGAATCTCGTTATAGTGTAACATAAATACTTAAGGCTTGAACACATATTCGGGGTGGGTGGTAGCTCCGTGATGCTGTCATGTAACATATATTTTTTAATCCTTTTCTTTTGCACAAGAAAATGTGACAGATGCTGGTTTAAGCCAATATGGAGCAAGACGGGTCCATAGGTGGTGGATGATTGAAAGTCCTATTTATTTTATTCAATAGAATAGAATTAGTCCCTCGAACCAAAACTGGCATCCGAAATAAAATTTCTGTGTTCACTTATTCAAGGTGTTTTTTTTTGTTTTTGAAAAAGCATACTAAGTAAAAAAACTAATCTATAAAAGGCTAAATTAACAGTATTAAACTTCCAATATATTTGTTATTGAAACTATTTTAATTAAAGGCATAAACAATTATGAACACTTATGTAATATAAATTCACCTAATCTACTTACAATCTAAAATATATATTACAAGCAGTATATAAGCACACACATTTACTAAAATAAAATTGGAACATCCATTGTACATAATATATCCATGCGAAGCGGTTATAAAACTTGTGTCGGACCACTGAAATGGAGTGCAAGCTACCTTTGACGACGTCCCAAGAGCAAGCGATCAATTTAAACAAGTAATTATCCACATCACATTAAAGCTAAAGATACAAGTTTTATTTGAACCATTTTTATGTATTTTAAATTATTTAAAAAATATAGTTAATAAAGTAAATTTACATGCTTTGAGAAACCAATTTTTTGGTGTTTGTTATTTAATAGCTCCCTTAATATTAACTTTAACGAAAAATTTGTAAGAACAAAATATGTTTAATATGTATTAAGGAACAAATGTACAAAAAATTTATTCGCTACGATGAGTATTAACGATCTTGTGAAACTCTGCATTTGTACGCTTCAAAGGGGGGTGGAGGAGGAAGCACAAGGAGAAGAAGCGGGGATTTTTGAGAAAATGCATGTCTCATAAAGGTCTATCACATATAAAAAATTCAGCTTTCTCCTAATTAGTTGAGACAAATAGCGATTTTCGGCCTTTATTGACTGGGCTATATCCTAACTTATAACAACTTGAAACAGATTTAGAATAATTCAGAAGAGTTTCAATGGAGTAAAACATTTGCGTAAATAGCCACTGTCACAAATTTTAGAATATTCACTACCATTGGGTTAAAATATGAACTGTATTAATATATTTTCTGATTGCAGTATTTTTTTTGTTTAAGGTATTGTGATTGCTTTGCAAATGGGGAGTTTTGCTTTCAGTGCAACTGCAACAGTTGTTTCAATAATTTAGAACATGAAGAAGATCGTCAAAGAGCTATAAAATCTTGCTTGGAGAGAAACCCAAATGCATTTAGACCTAAAATAGGAAAAAGTTATGTAGGCGATGAAAGGCGACATAATAAAGGCTGCAATTGTAAACGCTCTGGATGTCTAAAAAATTACTGTGAATGTTATGAGGTTAGTAAAGTTAAAAATAGAATTTCTTATAGCATTTAAAGAAAACTTTTATATTAGCAAAGAAATTAGTAAATTATTATTGTATTTTATAATACAAAACCATTAAATACGGTACATTTTTTAAAGATAAATTAATATGAAAAAGTAAATAACATGTCAAGAATATAATATTAACTTTTCCTAGTGGCGGCTGGTGAGTTATTAACTTGGTAGTTGCAATTATGTGGAGAGAATTTCCGGGGGGTATGGAATATGAACGCAATTTAACACGTTATTTTAGATTATGAATTACATGTGGAATTATAAGTGTGTATCTTAATTACACCAACATTTTAAACTTAAATCCATTAAAATGGTTTGGTTATCATTACGAACAAATGAAAATTTTGTAGCTTTCGGTTAAGGGTACTACTAGCCTACAATAAAATAGTAAATAAACAGAAAATAACAATTTAATTCATGCATGATTTCAGGCACATTATATGTTAAATATCACTAACCTCATTTAAAAAGAAAGTCCATCCGTCTTCTTCAGATGGGCAAATTTAAGAGAATTTTAATTTTATAATAAACATAACATTAACATAATCGAATTTATGAACTCGCCCCATATCCTATTTAGGAACTTGGCCTATCCTTTTTTGTTCAAAAACTATTATTTGAATTGTATGGATGTTTGAAAATAGATTTGGCATAATAGGTTCAAACATTTTGATAATAAGTTGTGGCCTATCATTAAAACTATAATTAAATCACGAATGACACGAATATTAATTATGAAAAGAATATTAACATTAACAGCTTTTGTTCGGCGTCTAATCAAACTACACTCTCTGTCTAGGCCCACTCAAATTACTACAACTTATGAAGAGTAATATAAAAAGAAGAGTACTATTGTAATGGATTTAATTATGTACCATACTATAACACATTCTAAAACAAATAAACACCAAACACAGCTAGCCAAAATACGAGAACAATACATAACCTCAAAATGTCTTGTATTATTCACTAAACAAAACATGAAATATGACAGAACAAAAAGGCATTCTGGCTGGCAAAAACCTAGCGCCCTGGTGCGGTGGCGGGTTGCAGAACTTTTGAAAATCTGACAGCTTTATATGTGAGTTGTCATAGCAACTCATAAGTTACAAACTCCCCACCAGTTTCAATGCTAATAACTGCATAAGACTCTGGTTGCAGAAGCAGTGCGTTCCCAAACACTGCGCGCGAAGGTTAGGCTGATGTTCTTCGGCTTTTCAACCGTTTGGGCACATTCTTGGCCGTATAATCTTGCATTGAAATGAGGTTGATATTGATAATGCACTGATATTTAAAGAAATATTAATGTGATTATTATTATTATTTTTTTTCTTGGGGGTTGTGCAACCAAACAACCACACAAGGAGCCGCCACTGACTCTTCCAAAGCTGAATGAATATTGTTATTTGCGTATAACAACTTTTTGAAGTTTTTGAAAAACAAGAACTAAATAGATCAGATACCTGGTCTGTATGTTGTTTGTTTAAAAATGTGTTAAATAATAAAATGGTTTTTTGTATTTTCACAAAATTTATTTATTGAGCCATGCCGACCATGGTTTTGCCAACTACAGCTATTACGAAGGCAACAACACAACTAGTCTGGCGAAAGTAGGGCCAAATACCATTAGATTAAGGATGGGGGAGGACAGATCTGGGCAATTACAATGGTTGCAGAAGTGGCTAGTAACTTAAATTAAATTTTGCATTTAAATTAAACTTTTGTCCTTATTGATAAACCCCTTAATTTCTAACACGTTAGAATGTTGCTTTCCCCCACCCTTCCACTAATTTCTTCGATTTATTTTATCCATCAGTTTTTCTCAGCTCCCTTTAAAAAAGGATAGATCAAGAATTTTCTGTATTAATTAATATTGCAAGTACTAAGGTGAATCTTTTCCTAAAAAAGCTTTTTTAAATATTAGATTAGATTATTATGGGGTGGACTCTTCCTTGAAGAATGTTTCCTTGCATGTCAACTCTTAGTTTATTTTGCCCCCTATGTGCCCCTTCTACTGGTTAGAAACCTGGCCCAATTGTTTACTGCGCTCTTCGTCGTGCTACAGCTAATACAGCACATTGGGTTAGTAATGAGAGGACATTCCTTCACCAGTTTAGATGTAACTCGTAATGAGTCCAGCGCTGTAAGTGCTGCTTGACTGTCAGAGAGGATTAGGGTGTGTCTATTTCTGTATCCATTTGACAATCCTAAATGGATACAGGCATTGATTGCTAAGATTTCTGCTTGGAAGACTGTACAGTGTGTCCTAAAACTCATACTAATGTTTGTCCTTGGTGATGTTCTGTATATACCATAACCAGAGTTGCTGCCTGACTGTGTACCAAACTTAAGTTCCTTTGGCAGATCGCGGTTTGATGTTCCCTTCGCAGTTTTTTTTCGGTTCTAAGGGTTACTGTGAAGGGTCTATAGACGATATACTCAGTGTGTGAGTTTTTAAGTATGGTGTTTACTATGTCGGAGTGCCCTGCTCCCAGTACCTTCCGCCATCCATTCACACTCGTTAGTCTTTATGCAGACTTCCTTGCCTTCAAAAATATGTAGATGTCTAAAGGCGGAAGTCCAAGAAGCACCTCCATAGCCGCTGTAGGGCAACTTCTGAAAGCTCCAGTTATGCATAGGCATGCAAGTCGTTGTAGACCTGTTAGTTTGTTTCCTGAGATTTGGGGTCTGATCACAGCTTCATACACCCAAAGAGCTACATGAGGTTTGAGATCCCAGGTAATTCCAATAAAGCATCTGGTTGTCAGCAGCACCTATTTTGCCTTATGAATCAAGTTGTCTAGGTGTGCATTACACGTCATCTTTTGATTAAGAATTACTCCAAGATACTTCACCGACTTTGGAATGTTCAGCTGGGTGTTGACCATGAATATTCTCTCTAGGGCTGGTTCAGTTCCTTTTCCTTGTGAAGGGAACTAGATGGTTTAGCTGGGATTGACATTGAGTCCTTACCTTGCGCACCATGTTTTTGCACTCCTCAGGCTTCTGATTACGATATCCGAGACAGTATCATCACTTTTACCAATAACCAAGATTGCTATGTCTTCTGCATAGCCTTGGATGTATGTTCCTGGCTAGCTGATTTCTGAAAAGAGGCCATTAACCACCAAACTCCACAGCAGAGGTGAAAGAACTCCTTCTTGTGGCCATGACCTCCAGCGGTTCACCAAGTAGGGAGCTTTGGGATGCACCCACCTTGTTATGGCAGGATTTAAAATACTAAGTAATTCATAACAAAGTTATTCATATAACGTAACCTTTTTATTTCCATATAAACAAATACATTTCCAATAATGTTGCAATACATAGGAAAATTTATTGACCTTTGAATAAGCTAGTGCATTGGCACGAGTAGTATTATATAATTTAGTAGAACAAGGGCATCAATTTAGGTAAAACCAATTTAGATATTTATTATTTAGCCATAAGTTAATCTAATTTCAGTGTTCATGATGTATGTTAGTAGGCTATATATAAGTGTTACCAATTTAGATATTAAGTTAATATATGTGTGTTAATGAAATTTACTCCAGTTCGCTTTGAAAAGTCTTATTATCAACACATTCAATTACAGTAAATTTCATTATAAGAATTTTAAAATTAATTGTTAGTAAAACCTGCTAATATTGTCCTCTGTAGTTACCGATTGTTGTATTTTAAAGATCAATTTAAAGAAATTAGTTAAAAGAGTTTAATTTGTAGCATTCTTTTAAAAAATTTGAACACAAATTATTTAAAATCTTTTATTATTTTCCTTCTTCCACTCTAATTCATAAATGTTTATTTGTAAATAATTTTTATGATAAATTTTTACTTTCTGGAATTTTTAATAATTGCTACCATTCAATTTTGTTTGTTTAATATTAACCTTATACAACATAAATTATCTTAGTGTTGTATTATTTGATGGGTTCAAGGCTACATTAAAATTTTAGCCCGTGCTTGCAAATACATATTATTAAATTTGAATGGGGTTTACATGTTTAATTTTCATATTGTAACTATCACGACAGAACTATACATATCTGTATAAAACTAAAATAATTTATGTTACTAGATGGAACTAAAATTTGTCCGATGTTTACAGCATTGTCATTTCTCTTCCAAAAATGTAAACAAAAATGGTGTGGGATGTCCAGTGGAAGTGATTTTCGTACAAAATATTTCTACTTATGACACTGTTAAATTAGTTTTCAACTGTTTTGAAATATTTGTATGAGAATGAATAAAGTTTAGAGTAAATTTTATAACAGTGCAATTACTTCTGGAATAGTTCTTTGTATTGAATACACAGTGTGTTTTGTGATGTAGTAACTTAGGTTCTAACAATAACCTAGGCTTACATAGTTCTTAAAATATATTTTCCAATTTACATATATAAAATGACTCATAATTTATGTTTCACAAATTTCAGAATATTCTTTTGATTGTTGTCTAAATATAATTTGTAATGATCTATTGACATTTTGATACTAAATTTAGGATTTTGACTGATTTGTTCACTGATAGGCGTATACTATAATCTGGATAACGTAGGCTATGATACATTGTTGTTTTAGTTGATGAATTTCAAAGTGACTTGGTAAATCACATTGATTAAATATACAGAGAGTGTTTGTACTTTTTAAAACAACATTAACCTTTGCCATTAATTTGTTGAAACACTCTAAACTTTAAAATTTATCTTTTAAATTTGAATCGTAACATTTCTTTCATGAATTCACCATGATTAACTAATATAGTGTAAGCCTATTGCATGCACCCAAAAACATTGTTTTAATGAATGAAAGATTTAAATCCGTTTTATCCAGTTCACTATTATAGGCCTACTCTTAATTAAAATACACTTTAGTTGACAATGATAACGTTCTGGGTTACAAACCTAAATTTCATTTGCACGCAAAAAAAAGATGTATCACTAATCTCTATAACTTCAAAAACCCAACTGAGAAATGAAATAACAAAACCTATTCTGTAGTTCAGCAGGTACAAACCTTTTAGTACACTCAAAAAACTAAAAGGAAGTTATTGATGACTCATATGGTCACCCTACTGAAAGTGCTATTCACACATATATTCTATTAATCGATTAATATTGTAAACAAATTGTTTGCAGACTATTTACCGAGTTATTTTTCATCACCCTGACAGAAAAAAGCGATAACATTTAGAGAAGACATGCTAATAATAACTGATATGCTTTTTGCCGTGACATGTATGATCGTTAAAAATTATCCGTGATTACAATAAACAACATCCACTAAATGGTTTAGTATTTCATTTGTTTCTCAAGGTGCACAGCCAGACAGACAAGGTCATTCACAATTAAAAGAAATGTCAAACCTAATTCGAGTTCCCATTATGAAAAAGGTGGAAATAAATAATTCTAGATTACTTTTATTGGTCATTTCTCTCATTTTAGAGAAAATAAAGCTGCCCAGTTTGTTATTGGAGTTAAATTTTTTTTCGTTCATGGACTTTGGGGAACAACAATGTAATTAATACAACACTGTTCAAAAACCACATAATTTTTGTTTCTCACACTAAAACTACTTTTTTAAATATGCAGTAGTCCAAAAATTTTAGTGATTCTGTTCAATCGGAAGTGAAATAAGTAGCAGAAGAAGGTGTGTAGGCCTACTGCACAGTCAACTATCGCACGCATATCCCAAAGTTGTCACGTTAGGAGTACGTAGTTGTTCTGAAGAGTGCAGCACTGTAGCTGAGTTTCAATGCTAGTGTCCCGACCTAGAATATATTGAAAGTTCGGTAAATTGAGGATTAACTGTAATTCATATAGCTTCAAATGTGTGTTAATGTTTATTTTTTGCAACAACTTCAATTTAAAACAAATTTATTTAACTTTTATGTTTAGGCAAAAATACCATGTTCAAATAACTGCAAATGTGTCGGATGTCGAAATGTTGAAGACGCTAAAGGACTAAGAGAGCTTGCTTCAGCTGCAGAAGAAAAGCTGCTCCAGCAGACAACGGTTACAAACTCGCTTACCTCAGAAGTTCAAGACATTGCATTTAGGCCGCACAACTCGGTGACTGTTCAAGGGCCTAGGTGAGTGAAAATTTTCATACAGTATTTTATAGTAATCTTATAAAATCACCTGTAAAAATTATTACAATAAATTTTTAATAATAGGGGGATTCATGCAACCTGTGTTAAGTATTGTAAACGTTATAAGTGCGGTAAAATCGAGAAACTCGTTTGACAGAAGTGTGCTATTTAGAGTCGATAACACACTCGACTTTACAATGGTCTGGGGTCCTGTAAACCAGTGGTAACGTCGTAAAACTCTTGGGGAAGGTAATTATTTGAGGTTTTCAGCTTGAATCAACAAAACAGGTTGTTTGTTATAATTTTGTGTTTTTTCTTGTTCTTATTTTATTTGAGATGGAAAATAATAATAATAATTTCGAATCCAAGAAAAGAATTCGGAAGGAACCGGGGAAACGATGGAGCAAAGAAAATAAACATTTTCTCCTATCTTTAATTTCCGGGAATCTGACGAAGTTAGAGATAATTTTCTTTCTTTTTTTACTTTCTTGTTGACCCTCTATCTGGCAGTTGAATATTTCTATACTGGCAGGCACATTTTTACTACTAGAACACATTTTCATCTAAAAACCTATGTAAACCATTTTAGTAAAGTACAGTTATACATTTTCGTGTTCAGAAAAGTGCAGAGAACATTTCTGTGTATTTGATTTTGTTTGCACAAATATGTTAGCAAAAAGAGGCCTAATCTTGTTATAAATATAAAAAAATGTAATATGTACATTATTTAGTAAGTAGGGAATACAATCTCTTTTACAAACTAAAGAATATGGTTAAGAGACATATTCTAAACTTTAGTGATTTAGCCTAGATCAGGAAAACACAAAATATGTTTCCAAAAAATGCAGAAAATGAGGCCTAATTTTATCTAAAATATAATTCACAAATTATAAAGTGCGTACGGTATTACAGTTTCAGTCTAAAGAACTGTAAAAAGAGGGATGTAATCAAAATAATGTAATAAACTATATACCAAATCAATCTTTAGAATGTTCCGAGTACAGTAATACATAATAATATAACAAGTAATTCTTATTTTCTAAAAAGAACCCCTATTAATGAACCCATTTCATATTAATTATTATGCCAGTAATAAATTACTCAGGTATAATATTCTTCAATTTATTATTTTTCGGGTAGTAGGGCCTACAGTAATTTCTGGAACCTCAGAGGGGACAAGGCTGCAGCATATCCTGGACATATTTTTATTGCCATTTTTTTGTTATTAGAAATCTTTCTTTACAAAATAAATAAAAAATATATCGATTAATTATCAAAATGGTGTTTTTATTTACAATCAAATTGAACAATTAAATGAGGAGGACTTTCCCTTTCTACTTGTCTTTGGTGTGTCAATTAAAAGTTATTTATTTGATCAAGCACACAAACTCACAAAACCTGAACAAGATCAACCTTTTTTTAGCAAATAACACATTTGCACAAGGGGTCCTTCATTCAAAATTCAAATAGCAGTTTACCATTTTAACTCATTAAGCATTTACAACAGGTTGCATGAATCCCCCTAATATTTTTACCTTTTTGTTTCCGTCTTGTGACTTCGTCTGCGTTTTTTTATATGACGCGTTTCAAAAACTATGTTTCATCATCAGATTAAATAAATTAACAGTTCATATCACAACAACATAAACATACAACTCACGACACATTACATATATAAATTGTCCGATAGACGTCTACTATGGCGGGCGGTCGAACGACAACTGATTTGACCTATATAAAATTTATCACAATCACTGCATTGGATTCTGTATACCCCAGTTCTTTCTTCAACGGGTCTATTTATTTTTTGACTGAGTATTTTTCGTACACTATTGTTGGTGCGGAACACTGTAGTAATGTTGATTTTGCGAAGAGTGTTACTTATAATATTGGGAAGAATGTTGCCATATAATGTGGATACTTACTTAGTCTTTCTTTTTTCTCTCTGAATGTTATTTTTGTTCTTGTGTTTTTTAACTAAGTTGTCAACCCTTTTGCATTTGTACCCATTGGCCACTGCTATGTGTTTAATCACATTTAACTCAACATGAAAAGCGTCGTCCTCAAGTGGTACAGAAAATAATCGGTGTACAAAGCTATAGTAGGCTGCCATTTTTTGGTTGATAGGATGGTGTGAATCAGCATGGATTGTGGTGTCCTTGGTGGTCGGTTACCTATTGTGATGATTAATCCGGTAATCGATACAATAATTCGATTCTTGGTGATACAGCCAGTAAAAATTTATTCGATAACAGTGCCAGAATAGTTGCAGCTTAGCTGGGATCGTTCCAGGGGTCTAAGTGATTTAATAACGGTGTCTAAGTAGATGGTTTTGTGGTAGGTGTGTAGAGAGTGCGTGTGTAGGTGTTGGTTGGTGTAAGGCTCAGTTAGTTGTATTTAGTGGACAAGGACTAATACAGACTTATTTTCATCATCGCCTTTTTTGGTGTTGTTTTCCCTAAACGTCGTAGCTGGTGAGGGTTGAGCTTACCGGGTTGGATAGGAAATAATAGAATATCTATGGTTCGGCTTGACAGAAAACTATTTAATTTTTAAAAATATCTACTTACAACTATTTAGTTTAGACCTACGAACCGTCTTTCGAATGCAGTTCAAGGTAGGCTAAGTTTAGTGTCGATTTAGAAAAATATTTAAATAGAACGTTCGATGCAAGCTTACGAACCGTCTTTCGAATTCATTTCAAGGTAAGCTAGGTTTCGAATCGATCTATAGAAATATTTGGTTTAGGCCTACGAACCGTCTTTCGAATGCAGTTCAAGGTAGGCTAAGTTTAGTGTCGGTTTAGAAAAATATTTAGTTTACTTATCTAAACTATTTTTAATTCAAAGTATTTTATTTTAAAATATTTAATTACTTGTATAGTAATCTCTATCTCGTAAACGTAGCTAAAATATATACCAATAGAGGCCGTGCCCTGTAAATAGTTAGTACTGTAATAATAACTAGGTATAACTACACAATCATGCCAAAGCGTGCAAGTATCAGCAAGCAGTAGCAAGTAGTGTAACACAATAAAAAATATTCTAAGTGTTTAGAATAGTAAATTATTATAAGGTTTATCGCACCGTGTGCTTAGCCTAGAGAACGTCTTACCTGTACAAGAGTCGGTGAGAGACCGAACTTTATTCTGGTTGCCGTGACCTCCTTAGCTCGGTATGTCGTCTAGGCATGCGCTAAGAGTGGGGATTTTCCCTTTCTCCCGCGCCGCAGGGAAATTTCTTAGACTCTTGCATCAAACGTATAGGCCGGGGAATTTCGGTTTCCCTTGTTTGTACCTAGCCTTTGTTTAAAAAAAAAACACCGGTAAAAAATGTACCGTTACACTCCGTAATTACTTCGGGGTGAAAAAAGAAAAAACATTTATTTATTTCCTCATCTTGGGGATATTTGTTTGTTTAATACTCAAAATTTTAAATAAAAATAACTCTGCTGTTCATAAAATAAATTACATTCTTCTTTTTTTTCTTTTTTTTTTTTACTATTTTTTCTTTTTACACCCCGAAGTAATTAGGGAGTGTAACGGTACATTTTTTACCGGTGATTTTTTCTGACATACTGCGATATCATGGTTTTAAGAACACGATTGTATCGTTCAGTAGGGTTTGACTGAGGAGAATAGGGAGCTGTCGTTTGATGACGTATTTCCCACTCCTGGGTTAGCTTCTTCAAAATCTTCCCCGTATACTGGGAAGCGTCAGTTATTATGGTTTCTGGTGCACCATACCTTAGTAACAATAGATCCTTAAAATGAGTGGCTACCTGCTGTGCTGTAGCCGATCTCAGTGGGATCAGTTCTACCCATTTATTGAAGTAGTCCTGAAATACCAAAACAAATCGATTTCCTTTCTTGCTCCGAGGTAAAGGTCCTATAATGTCGGACGTTACCGTAGTCCACGGCCCTTCAGGGTTGCGGAAATACATTTTCCCCGCGGGTTTCGTTTGATCCACCTTATAACTTTGACAGGTCTTGCAACCTCTTACGTATCGCCCGCACATCTCTCCGCCAACCTGGCCAGAAATACCGGTCCGATATTCTCCGCGCCGTTTTATTCATTCCCAAATGTCCCGCCATTGGGGAGTCATGATTTTCCTGCAGAACTTTAACTCTCTCCTGCAAGGGTACGCAGAGTTTCCACTCGAGGGTCTGATCTACTTTTGGGGTTCTCCTGATTTCGATATTCGTTTGTATAATCGGCCCTGTTTTACTACATAACCTTTCGATCTGGTCGGTTTCTCTTTCGTGATCTGGAATGTGTTTTCATACCATCCTTTCATGTCGGGGTTTCGGGGGTAATATCGCTGTTTCATCGGTTCTTTGGTTTTAAGCCTGATTCTATCCTCGACCAACGCGGTTCTTCCTTGCATTTTATCGAACTTTGGCAGCTCCATCGCCAACATGTGAGTAAGTTGGGTATTCTGATTGTCAGAAAGTTTTACCAGACTCCCACGGTGGCTGTCGGGTGGTAGCTCCTCGAGTTCGTTGCTATTCGCCGCAATGTCCAAGTCGCACGCTAGTCGCACCAACTTCAGCTTGTAGATGATGTCCATTCCCATTATGATATCGGTAGTAAGAGTTGGAAGATGGACCGCCGTTATTCTAACCGGAGCGTCGTTGATTTCGCAAGGGACGTAGAAGCTTTCGGAGACACGAGTCTCACTTCCATTAGCCATTCTCATTCTCGATCGTATCGGGCTTGAGTTTATACCTTTTTCTCGAAGGTACCGGCTAACCTCTTGTCCTACAATTGAAGTCATCGCTCCAGTGTCAATTAAGGCTTTAAAGTTTCGATTGAAAATCTTCACTAGAATGAAGGGTCATTTGTCGTGTGGACTATCGTCTACAGCGCCTGTAGTATTAAAGTCCTTCAACCGTCGCAACCAGTCTGTCCATTCTTCGGAGGTGGTTTTATTTATTTTCGGGGGCTCCGGGTGCCTCCTGTCGTTATAACAATTCAAAATGATGTTGAGAAATAAATCTGTACAAAATAAAATTAATTTAGGAATTCCATTTAAATCAAAAGAAACACTTGCGCGACACCTAGCGGTAGATTTCTACAACGTATATTAAACTATGAAATGGCCAAGATTTTCACC
>JAGFPH010000100.1:119764-130165 GCA_018207615.1 Philaenus spumarius
AAACTTTTCTTAGGCAAATGTTCCTTAAACCGTGTTGAAAATGGCCTGCCGGTTTGACCTATATAGAATTTGTCACAATCATTGCATTGGATTCTGTATACCCCAGTTCTTTCTTCAACGGGTCTATTTATTTTTTGACTGAGTATTTTTCGTACACTATTGTTGGTGCGGAACGCTGTTTCAAACCTTTACACCATACAAAACTTGTTACATTATCATGATGTTGTTATAATAATGGACAACACATGATATTTAACAAGTTATTAGCTAATTTCCATAGGAAAATTGAGCTATTGCAATGACCCTTATAGTAAGACCTAAGGTCGGGTAAATGAGCACCGATCATGGTCCCCAGAACACGTTTTGTGGTGTCATTGCTATATATATATATATGTACAGTATATATGTGATCGCACTCTAGCGGCCGCATTTTAAGTCTGATTTAGTCCAAAATTTGGTACACATTTGGTCTTCTACATCGCTCGGGCAAGATTTTTTCAAATTTCTTAATATTACCCATGAAAATCTTATTTTTCTCAACTTTTACCAAACTTATTGCCACTTTTTATGACTTTTTTGGAAAGTTCATAAAATTTTCTATCAGAATAAGTATAGTTTGCCACAGTCAAGCCCTCTTAAAGCCTTGTAAAAACTACTTGAAAAGAATATTTTGGAAAATTAAGAAAAAGGTCGCTACAACTTAAGAAATTTTTTTTATGCGTCATACTACAAACTGTCAAATATAACAAAAAAACTTTCCCACATCTTAAGCTTTAAAATGGTTTATTAAAAGTGACCTTTCCTATTCGTCTAAGGGGCGGCAATGAGCGTTTAACATATTTTCTTAAGTCAGTTGTTAGCGCACTTTTTCTTAATTTTCCAAAATATTTTTTTCAAGTAGATTTTTTAAGGCTTTAAGAGGGCTTAACTGTGGCACACTATACTTATTCTGATATATAAAATTTTGTGTACTTTCCAAAAAGTCATAAAAAGTTGCAATATGTTTGGTAAAAGTTGAGAAAAATAAGATTTAAATGTCAAAAAAATTGAAAAATGGCTGATTCTGGAAGGGGGTGCGAGATAGAACTGTCCGAATTGTGTAGTTTTGTTGCAATTTGCATGCATAACAACGCCTTGAAATTTTTCACACTGACTACCAATCACCCTGTATATTAAATGTTGACAAGAACAGAAGTAGATAATGTTATATCCTGAAAATGCCACCTAATTGATGTATTGAAACATGCAAACTTCCTACATCATGTCTGATAAGACATAATTATATTACACAAAATATATATAAATAATTCGACCACGCAGCTGGACCGCTGACGTGAGTTGAGCAAATTTCCAAAATTAAGTTTATATGCCTATGTTTTAGGGTTTCAACCAACAATTTGGGAAATAGGTCTACTCACGAAGGCGTTGAACAGCTGTCTGTGTGTACACAATATATTAGTAGAATTTGTTTCCTCCTAGTGGCCTCGCGAGATTGCACCACTTGGGTTTCGAACCGGGTACTTTAATGGTATTTTATGTTTTGGTCGATTTTTCTAATATTTCTTATTAATCGTTTTTATAATCGAATTCCATACTATAATTGTTTTGGTTTAGTAGAAATAATAAACAATAAAACCTGTGAAATTCATGTTGATAATTATTCACTCCCTACCAGAATTCTAAGTAGGATAATCATAACTAGATGATGCAAAAAAAAAGTATGTGTAATACACATGATGTTCATAAATACTGTATATCATTAACAATACCAAACTATCGGAGTTCAAGGAATGAGCCCTATAACAATCTTGGGCCAAAATGACAAAAATTCCATTTTTATTTAAATTTACCTCCACTCTTCATAATTTGATGTTAAAAAATGTTTGAGGTATGGATTTTGTAGATAATTAAATGCTCTACAACTTTTATATGTGCAACATTTCTCCAAAAAGAATTCTTCACTCAGTTTTTGTGAGTGAAAGTGGCAAGTCAGTTAAAATTTTGCAAACTTGAGATTTTACTCCTTTTTTGCTGCCCTGCCCCCATACTTTTCGTGAATAACTTTCCTATTAAAAAAGGATGTACATAAAATTTCATTCCATAAGTAATTTTCTCCGACGAACCGTTCGGTCTCAAGCGCTAATTGAAAATTGGCGTATTCGCCTGTCTTCCCAAAAACCCACATTTTCCACTCCAAAACTTTAATTTAACATATTAAACGTTGTCAATTAGTGAATTCGTTCCTGTTTTCTGCATATACCTTATTTAGATCGTATATGTGAAGGTACAAATATTTTTTTTCCAAAAATTAAATATAAAAATGTTCAAGTTATATGAAGTCCGAAATTAAGTCAAAATTTAGTTACACAAAAAGTTCAATTACAAAGAAAATCTTGAAAAATTATGACATATTATTATATATTACATATATTATGATTATATGTATATTACATTATTATGTTAGGCATTGTCGTTTAGAGGGTCCTGGCTGAGGTTCTTTGAAGGCGGCGGATCCTAGCCCAGGTTCGGGTTGTTCTATCGCAGGGACTTGTACATCTTTAAATGAAATAGGTGGTGCGAAAATAACAACTTTGATCCTATCTCAAGAAGAGATGAAAGTATGTTTTGTTGAAAATTCCAAAAACTGAGAGTGCTGATCTCATGCAAATACGAAATATTGATTTGGAAAAACCCACAAGTTTAAAACTTACAATTACAAGTAATTTCTGGTTCACAATAAAAAAGGAATTATAATAACATTAGTTTTACAAATAAAATTTTCAATTTACAAATCAGCAGATTTGTCATCACGACTGAGAAGCTGTGTTTTTAGGTTAGGCCTACATTTTAACATGCGGTAGTTTACGATTATTACCAGTAAACATATGGGCCCATTTCTTTTTAACCCTCCGAATAGTAGCAAAAAGAGGGGTATTATAAGTTTAACGTGTGTACCTGTCGGTGGAATCGTAGCTCCCAAATTGATAAACCGATTTTGATATAGTTTTTTCCTTATTTTTTCTACCCCCACAAGTTCGAGTCTCTTTGTCGCTCGTCTAGTGTGGTTTGATCCGATTACCACTGCTGCAGTTGAAAGTAAACTCCAATGAATGTTGTCGTGCTGCATCTTCTATGGGAGGTAGTCAGGCAATGTTGGTTTTATTTTTGTACTATGAAGATACATATTGCCTGTATCTCAAATCGTTCAGGCTAGTCTCATGTCTTTTCCTATAGAGAGCCATGTGAAACACGTTTCCAGCTTCGGCCATCTCGTCCTGGTGTGCATGAGGGTCTTTGAAAGCATCAATGACTGGTTGCAAGTTATCGTTCCCTTCTGCAGGACTTTGAAAAATTTCAGTTTCCCCTGAATAAATAAAGCAGAAGTAGTGTCTCGACCACTCATCGCGTGTAGGCACAATATATGGTCTGATTGGGTTTTATCGGCGGTAAGATGAGGATTGTAGAGTGTTTGAGACACTTTTCCTCTTCCCGGTTTCAAAAAGAAAACATTCTGTATATCAGGGCTACACAAGCCAATTAAAATCAACAAAATGTCTATATCTTGTCCCACCATTGTCACATATTAATTCGACGGGGCCAACAAAAGAGCAGTTGTGATAATTAATTAGGGTATCAGCATCCTCCACATTTTTCCATTAGCATACATATTAACCGGCTCTTGTTTTTGGAGTTTGCAAGGAAACTCTCCTGCGAGACAGAGGGCACCATCGATTCTGTAAACGACATTGCAGCAGATTCTTTTATTTGCTCTCTTCTCAATCGTTCTAGCCGTTTGGTGCTTTCACAATCTTTATCAGGGTAGCCATCGAAAATGACTACGGCATTTGATTTGTAGTTTGCCTTCACATATGATACCGTACATATGTGCAACTGCACATTTCTGAATACGTCTGGGCGTGATGCCATTTTACCCAGTCTAACAAAAACCCTCCGTCGATGATATATTTTGCATCTTTCAAGTCCAGATGTTCGGTATTTTTAAACGCCTTGTACAAGTACTTGGCCTTTTCTCGTGTATGAAGGAGTCGAATAAAAAAAGATAGGCGATGATAACCACCCAGGTTTTTCGCCTTAAAACAAAAATCGAATGGAAAGAAAAGGGGCTTTTAAACCAGACGGGAAGTTCATTGGGAATCATGAGGGGGCCGGGAGTTAATAAATAAAATTAAAATAAGTAAAAGACGGTATTATATTTGCAAAAAAAATGTAACATAATGTGGTTTTGAAAAGGTTTTTATTTCCCCATTTTTATTAACGTGCTTTCTTGTCTGTTCAGTACAACTTTTGCAATCGATTTTAAACTAACTTTCCTATGAGCTAGAAACTTGAAACATAACTCTGGATGTCAATGCAATTTTAACTCGCAATTTTGTCTGTCTGTCTATTCGATTTTAAACTAAGTTCTCAATGAGCTAGGAATTTGATACTTTAAATATAACTCACAACTGAAGACTAAAAAGCATAAAATATTATTGAATTAAAAATAATTTAATATACAAAGTTTTTAAAACTGACTAAAAAGTATACAATAATTTCTCCTAGCCATGCAGATTTAGTCCGTTTTAAAAACGTGGTATATTAAATTTGTTTTTTATATTATATTGTTTTATTACTTTAGATGAAAAAATTAACTGGGTGTGCTTAAGACCACACGTTGGAAGTGATAACTTCTATGACTACGGGGATTTTTAACTCGGTAAATGTGTACAATTATAAGGATTATAAAACTGTAGGCCTATTTGTTCAAATTGTTTATTTATATCCGTTATTATATATTTAAAGAAAGGTAAAAATATTATCTTTTAGTTACCTTTTATTTCATATTGATAGATCAAATGATTTAGAAGTTGTTAATATTACAGTAAAGAAATTAATAATCAAATATGTTATACAAAGATGTACGAATTGCGAAGTTAAACAGTAGGTATCCTTCTTTAAATTTGTATAAACGAATATATTGATGATCAAAGGTTAGTTTTATATACAGTTTATAACCCCAAAGCAAATCTTATAACGTGTAGAAGCCCATATAACTTATAGTTATAGAAGCCTACATTAGTTGTATAACTAATATATAAGAAAATTAACATCACAAGAAATTTTAGTGGTTGAAGTTGTAAACATAACCCCAAAATATAATCTACGCTGGGTTTTGTTTAAGAATTACAGATGATGGGCGAAATCAGCTGTTAAATTATATTAACTAATTCTTATTTGTTAATTTGATTGCTATGCTAATAAATGTAAATAATGTATTAATAATATTCCCTCTCCACGATCTGACTTGTGTCTAAACAAAAGCGTGACGCGAGATCTCGCGAGAAATCTGGCGTGATGCGAGATCTCGCGGGAAATCTGGCGTGATGCAAGATCTCGCGAGAAATCTGGCGTGACGCGAGATTTCGAAAACATAGCCAAGTCGAAAGTGCCCAACGGGCCAATAGAAGTTATCACTTCAATAATAACTGAAACCAGTCACATTGTATTCAGCTTAATCGCACCGCTGTCTTGTAAATAACATACTACGTTCTATTTTTTAAATTCTGTGTATATTTTTGTTTGTAGTTTCTATGGGGAAATTTTATGATAAAGTAGGAGGAATTCACTAAATGACAGCCTTTAATAATAAATTAGAGCTTTGGAGTGAAAAAGTGGGTTTTTGCGGAAACAGCTGAAATACGCCAATTTTCAACTGGCGCTTGAGTCCGAACGGTTCTTCGGAGAAAATAACTTATGGAATGAAATTTGTAGTACATTTTATGTACACTCTTTTTTAAAAGGAAGGTTATTTATGAAAAGTTGATCGTTTTTGAGTTAAAAGCAAAAAAACCGCCAAAACTCATGATTTTTTACATGTTTTTGCATTTTTTTCAATAATGCGTCACGAAATTTTGTAGGCAAACCTCAGATTCGGATTCAGCACCCCCCCAAAACTTTCCCGCCAGAGGCTCTTTTAAGCACAAATTGACTGTATTAATAACCGGTAATTTATTAGAGAAAAATACAATAACTGAATCAATTTTGAATGTATGGTTTTTTGTATCCTGATAAAAGGTTACATAACCAATATTAAAATAACAAAATCTAATTCAACATTTTAGGACCTATGTTAATGAACCTTTTTATTTAGTTTTTACCTATGGAACTATTCTACTAAGTAGTTTCTAGACATCCTATATTTTAACCCATTGATTTTTTTACAATAAAGAGTTTTTTTCTTGAAATTGGTTACGTATAATATAATGCTTTAATAATTGTAGTATATAACTATGTAAAATTCTCTACACAAAAAATCAGGAGTATTAAATATCCATAAATGAAAATATTATGCTATGATTTTTAGTTCTTTTTTCATTTTGTTCTGATCCCCAAAACCCCTACTGAATTCAATTGGTTAGGCACTGGGGTACAAAATAATAAATCTGTTCAAGAAATTTTGTAAAAATAATATTATTTTACTAAAAAAATTTTATCTTTTTATTTGGTTGTTGTTTTGTTGGTTTAACAAATTGATGCAGTTCTTCATCTAGAACATCCAAAGACCTGTCATTAAATTTCTGTACTGTAACACCAGTTTCTTCAGATTTTTGTTTCAAATCCGGACAATCCTTTTTCATATGAGTTACATCGCCACACATTCTGCAAGCACCACCTCTTGGATAAAGTCCACGTGGATTATCCGGACATTGTTTTGCAATATGACCTTCTTCTTTACAGATGAAACACTGTGCAAACCTGAAATCTTCCCCACGAGATACTTTGCAATCATAATAAGTATGTTCTGTTGACCCACATTTAAAACAAATACCAGATACTGTAGTGCCATTATTTTCTAATTCTGGACAATCTGATAAGTTGTGACCAGATTTTCTACATTGAAAACAAACCTTCTTTTTCTCTCTGGTAAGAGCTTTCTCTGCCTTTCGCCTTTCTAATTTCATTAAAGCTTGTAATTCAGTACGAGGTACACCTTTTTTTATAAATTGTTTTCTTAATTTACGTAAATTTTCTGCATCTTCACTTTTTATATAAAACCCTTCATAAGAAACAATTTCAACAGTTTTTCCATTTATAAAGGCAGTATAATTTCCTGGATTTGGTTTTCTTCTTTTATAGTTATTATTATCAATAAGTTTATGTTTTTTATTCTTACTTGTAGCTTCAGAAGTGCTGACTTTATCATTTGGTTGTAGTTGGTTGTCATTCTCATTAACTGAGTTAGGTTTTCCTTTTTTGGACTGAAACATTTGTTTATTTTTTATAGAGATTTCATTATCTCCCTCAATATTGACTTGTTTTTTATTTGATTTATTTTTTTTCCTTTTAATGCCCACATTCTTTTTATTTATTTTCTCTTTTTCTGTGACAGAATTTGAATCTGCTTTGTTTTTATCAGTTATTGTTGAATCATTATGTTGATTTTTAGCTGTAATTGAGGTTATATTTTTCCTTTTTTTATTTTTAACATTGGTAGTATCCTTTTGAACAATTTCATTTTCTGTTGTTAAAGTAACATCATTTTGACTTATTAAAGAATTGTCTGTATTTTTAGAGTTGTACTTCTTCTTTTTAGAAGTTCTCTTACTTGAATCATCATTGAAACTTGTCCAACAACTATTTTCATTCTGTTCATGGACTGTGTCATTTAAAATTTTATGTTTCCAGCTAGGTTTAACTTCAGATTCTTCAACCTTTTGAGCCTCATTTTGATTTATTTCAAGTTGTTTCCGCATATCTTTCCATGAAGTAGCTTCTTCAGGTCTTCTTTCATTGGAAGCTTTAGAGCCCTTAGCACGTGCAAACCTAGTCATTTTGAAAGTGTACTGCTATCCACCTAAAAAAATAATAAAAAATAAATTAACATTTTATTACCACATTATGCAACAAGTCTCTATTTCACAATTGTTCAGAAAAGTCACTCCAGAAAAGCTTTTACAGTGAACTCAAATTTCTTCAAATTTAATTTGTTTTATGATTTTTTCCTTAATTATAAAAATTGTAGATAATTTTTTGGTCATTTAAAATTTGTATTCGACCATTTTAACAATAAACAAACAATGTTTATAAACTTTTATTTTTTAAATTATCTAAAAATAACTTAAGTATTTTGCACGATCAAGCTAAAATTCACACCAAGGGTTTTTTTGGGTCACTAAACACAAATTTAATATTAGAAATCGATAATTTGAAATTCTAGGTCAAAATGGCAGGCCCAATTGAAAACTGGTAAAAACTAGCTAATTAATATTTTTGGGTTGATTTCTTAATTATTTGATTTGTTAAATACAAATTTAAGGCTGCCAAAACAATTTTTTTTTTATTCTATAATTATATAGTTTTATTACATTATTTCTGAGACATCAACTTGATATTCAGCTTAGTACTTCAGGATGTTTATTAACATGTCCACAATGTGTAAAGTTGATATCATGAAAATTGATAAAATAGAACTGGTAATAGCATTAAAATATTTTTTATTAATAAGAATATTCAGGCAAAAACTGACTCTAATAAGCAATTTGCAAAACTTATGAGATAATGAATTGAAACGCAATGCATGTAATGAATAGGATATTTTCTATAAGTGCAGAGTTTCAGAACTTTAAATCGTGTAAGTTAGTTTGGAAAAAACATTTCCAGTAGAGAAAATCCATACACAAAGTGGTTATTTTTCGGAATTTGGTATTAATACACTGATTATCCGTCTACAACATCAGTAGTGTGTGACGTAGGTCAGCCAGCATAACATAAGAACCAATCGCAACGCAAGATGCCGATGACGTCATGACCGGTGCGCCGTTCGAAGGAGACTGCGAGAGGGAAGCTAGAAAAGCAACGCTTAAAAAAGAGTTGAGAAGTGTTAGCGTTACCTCCAGGACTACAAGATCGTCTAAATGTACATAATACATGTTCAAAGTGACTAGTGAATTACAAATATTAAATTCAGTGAAAATATTAACAGAACTGGTATATTCTGCTTATAATCTTTAGGCCTACATATAAACTGTGAACTCTTTTGACTATAAATAGTAAAAATTAATTTTAAAACGAAAAACTTAAAATAGGCTATAAAAGAATGCCAACATTTTAGAACTTTCCAAATAACTAACTTCATTATTGCGTATAAATTTGTACAGCCTATATACCAATCTTATTCATAGCAGCACGATTTCCTGCCCCGAGAACAGTAATTGATTAACATAGTTTACTTACTCATATTTTAACCTTGAATGAATATGAACTTTAATTAACTTCCACTTGTGCTAAAATACTATGAGCTAAGCCAAAGGCATTTCAACAATTGTGCAAAGACAATAGACTTTCCAACCTATAAATATTAAATAACCTTATATTGTATAAATTATTTCTGTTTGAGTTAATAAACCTATGATTCATTTCTTGTGACAACCTAATTTCGTCTATTATTAACTTATTGTTTAGAATTGAGGAGTTTAATACTGATCTGAATTGAGTAGGGTCAGAATATTAGGCTTTCTAATAACAAAAAGGAAATTACATTTAAGAAATTATTTTATATTATTATACTACGAAAGTCTGTATTTCCTACTGCTGTGTGAATAACATCTAACCAGTAAAATCTAGTTTATTTTACACTAAACGAAAGATCGAAGTTTTCCCTACAAAACGATATATTCTATGTTTGAAGTTATTGTTTGTTAATGATGGATGTTGAATTTTATTATAATTACTTGTTCGGACATTTGCCATCATTTGTGTGTTAACCCTGAAACTGTTAGACTACTCAATTTGAGTGGTCGTGGGGGCGTGGCACGTGAAATTTGATAAATTTTGACAACTCTACTTGTAATGAATATTTCACCCACTAAAAACTATCCAATCGCAATAAATCAAAAACCGTTGGAAAAGAAATGATCTAAACTTTAATTTTTGCATTTACAAGTTTTTTCTAAACCGTATATTTACATACGTAATCATCGTTGCAGTTTTTTAGTTTTCTAAAAGCCAATGTCGCACGAATTTTAATGCACCAAAACTACCTTTAATTCCAGTTTCTATGTCTTTCAATACAGCCCGCCCGGTATTTTTCTGAGTTATATCTGTATACTGAAGGATTCATCACACTTTTACCTATCTGAAACTGCCATCCAATCCAAAATCGGATAAATAGTTCCAAAGATATGGAATTGTCTGTAAACCTTTGCAATTGAGCAGATTTCAACCAATAAAACAACACATTTTGCGTTCGAGATATCTTTTATAAATCGAATTATTTCAATAGACTTTTTGATATCTATTTATAAACCAAAGTTCAATCTTTCATTTGGTGTAAAGCAAACTATATTTGACTTTTTAGATGTTATTCAAACAGCAGTTGAAAGTTCATATTTGCACAGAATT
>JAGFPH010000100.1:134980-160402 GCA_018207615.1 Philaenus spumarius
ATTAAGTCAACTGTCTGCACTTAACATTTATAAAACTTATATCAATATAAAGATTGCAAAATACCCTAAAAGTTTTATTTGAGCCATTTTTTCATAACTTGTCTCATATTAATAAAAAATAGCTAAACATGTAATTATTGTATAATAGAAAAGTTAAAATTTTAACATTAAATTTAAAAATACACGGTAAATAATTGTTTTATAGATTAAACGCAAAGAGCATTTTTGATAGAGAATATTATAAGGATTACAATAATGAAATAAAAATTACTCTATCGCTTTTTATCTCTTAGATATTGACAAAATAAAAAATCTTTCAAAAGTGAACTTTAAGGGGGGGTAGGGGGGAAGCAAGAGGGGGAGGGACGGGGATTTTTCAGAAAATATTCCTTATATAATCAACTAACATCCATGAAAAAATCAGCTTTTCACTAATTAGTTCCCACTCAAACCCTTTATTGACTGGACTATTTGTAAAAACCACTTTTTTGGACTCAGAGGTCCCAAAACGGATATTTGCACAAAAATTTCTTCAACATCGATTTTTTTTGCGATCACTATACTTTCTCTATAGGCTACTATAGTATAGTGAGAAAGTAAAATATACTTTTCAACAGATAAGTTACAAAATTGCGAAATATATAAATTTTTTAAATCTTTTTTTATTGTGGAAAATTTTTGCTGCACAGCTCATTGATTTCATCACAAATACATGGACTTACAGACCAACATGAAGGTGTTAAAAGTTCTGCAAAAAGAATGGATACATGAAGATTTTGAGATTAACAAGGTGGTTAATGGATCCACATAAATTACGTATTAAAACCTAAACGATAAATTATTGTAACATAATCTTTGATTCCACTTTGAAGACATTAGATAATTTTGCCCTTATCACATTTTAGACCCCGCTCTCATACCAACATAAATTAATGAGTAACAAAATATATTCAATGTGTACACATGTTTGTGATATGTTTCTTAAATGTTATAACAATTGTTTAATGTTTTGATCACCTTTTACGAGTGATAGTTTTAAACACCTGATGGTGGGACACATTTTATCATCTGAAACTGCGTTTTCCAAAACATAAGAGAATCATTTGACAGACCTAAAACAAATAATTTATTAAACTATACAAGACATGATTTTACTATAGCAACAAAATAATGATGGTAACTCAAAAACTACTGCACTGATTTCAAAAAGATTTTCTAACCAAATTCAATTTACATAATTTATTTTGAGATGAAGAAAAAATTTTGCACAGAAAGTTTTAAGAAAATATGAAATATAATCTTTTTTTTATTATTCTTGTATTTCTGTTTTCATAGGTTAGTCTAGGGTCGAATAGTAAATTTGCGCCTTTTGTGCGTAACTTTACTATTCGACTCTAGCCTAATATTTTTGCAGACGATGTTGTTTTACTGTTAAATGTTGAATACAGGTAAACATACTGTGACTAAATAGTTTAGGTTAGAACCTTTTAGGTATTTTATTTTTACTTTTACATTTCTGTTGCCATAGGTTAGCCTAGAGTCGAATAGTAAAGTTGCCCCATTTTTGTGCTGCTTTAAAGTAAATATGCTCATACTTTTTATTTATTTTATTTTATTTCTAAAGCTGTTTAGTGATAACCTATTGTGTCAGTGAGTAATACAGTTCTTGGAAGATGTAAGCAGTATTTGGATCCAAAGTCTATTTGAAAGCTTTTAGTTAGCCTATTATCTTATTTATTGGCCGTTTCAAAGTTAAAATAGGCGAAAATTTACTATTCGAATGGTAATAACTCGAACACTTCAGCACCAATATTTTTGATACAAACAGAATGTACATTATCAAACAACTTTGCTACTGATGCAACATAGATTGTCACTGAAAATTTAGAGAAATGATGTAAAATAAGAAGTTTTGGATTTTTTAGTGACTCGATTTTGTTCAAACTTAGCGTAAAAATCCCCAGGTGTTTTATCTATAGCACTACTTCATTTTCTAAAAAATAAGGTCTTTGGCTGAGCTGCGATTTCAACATGGTGCGGGATACTGAAACTACAATAGAATAGACAATAATTTAATTTCCTGTATGAATTAATGAAGAAAAGGATGCACACTTTATACTTCAGAACTAAATAGGGTCTAGTATGATATTAAACAAATGACAATTAAATGATTGTGCAGAAATTGTATTAAATATGAGACAAAATGCTATTCAGATAGGTCCACCTACAAAAGCTTTTTAAATACAATATTGATTTCTTATTGTTATATAAGAAAGCTAGATTTTAACTTTTGTTTCTAGAGTCATTTCTCTACATCAACTAAAAATAATAATACACTCTTTCTATATTCCTTCTGTAAAACTGTAGTTAATTCACTTCTTGCAGCCCAATGAAAATCGTCAACCAATCCATTTTTTTGAATAGATGGCTCGCCACCTAAAAGTTGAGCTTTGAAAAAAAATATTTTAGCACCAACACTAGAACCATCTTTTAAAATTGATTGAGGATACTTATATTTGTAAAATCCACAAGGAGCATTTCCAAGAAATCTAGTTGTCAAACTGTCACCACAACATTCTTTTAGACCTCTTTCGGCAGTTTGTCTCAAAGTTTCACCTTTTTTATTTATACTTTGGGGGAGAATCCAGTACAAATTATTTCCTAGTTTTTGTTTAACTAATAACAGTAAACTTTGATCCAATTTCCTATTAATAGATTTAAGATCATTTTTTAAATCAGCCTCTGTTAATCTCTTAGAAAATGTAAAAGCTTTTAATTCATCTTTATAAGCATCTTCAACATCTTGAGCTGTCTGCTGAACAACTACATCAATATCTAAGTCTGACAGTTTCCCTTTTTTGATTTGTTCTGCTCTGATTTTATCTTTTTCTTTTCGAACTTCATGATCAGATTTGCCACTTCTTTCAAACTCTAATTTATTTAGCACATTGATAAATTTGTTTTCTATTTTATTTAAGTCTTTAGTTATAATTGGTGTTCTCTCCAAACTTACTGCACTCATTAAATCCCACTTACCACCCTCTTTTACATCAATACTGAACTTAAGTTTCTGGTGTCTGTTTAAGCTTATATTGCTACTACTACAGTACAGTGTTATTTGCCTAGGAGATGCACAATTTCTGAACATTTCCAATGCTTTAAACATTTTTATTATTTTTAACAACACTTCAAATAATCATTTCACACTATGTGTGTCAGTATACATTAATACAAATTACACTCAAAGAAACAGCATATTTTTCACCATTAACCTAGAAATGTAAAACGAAACGAACAAAGCCGAATAAATAATAATTTGTTTGGCATCAGTGATAATTCATAGATGCAATAACTGTGCTGTTTTAGTTTTGGTATGTAGATAACTAACATAATAAAACCTATAATCAGTGTTCTTATGAGATATAATATATTATTATATTATATATATATATATATATACAGATAACCAAATAATAGCTTATTTTTATAAGGAGATGGTGTACTAAAATGTTTTAATTTCATAACCTGTAAAGTAAGAATAATATACTTTTGCATACATATTTTATATCAAAAAGGTTTTATCTACACACTTTTTTAATGTGGTTAATTTACAATTTTAATAATATGGAAGCAAAACTAGCTTACAGTCGGTTTAAATGTTTTTAGAGTATAACGCAATCTAAAAACAAATTGTGTCTGCGTCGGACCAGACGGTGGAAGTTATACTTCTTTGGCCATTCGTATACTTTCCTATAATTTTTTTTAAAAAATTTCCCAGCCTTGGATCGAACCAAGGATTCTAGCGTGGAAGTCGAGTGAGTTTTCTTCACACACCAAGACTCTTGAGGTATCTCTTGTAGAGAAAAGGTATAAAAAGGCACTTTCCGGATTTTACTCTTAACGCGTGACGCGATTTCTCGATCGACACCCCATCCCGATTACAACGGGCGCAAAGAAGTATAACTTCAAAAAACTATAAATAAGGTAATCGTATAATAAACTAGCAAAGAATATATTATTTCTTTTCACGCTTCATTGCCGGTTAATTAACATAATTACCGTGAAGCAAAATTAAAAAATGTGATCATTAATAAGTGATCTAAAAACCATAAACAAACCAGGCTTCTTTTACAGCCTGTAAGAACAATAATAATAAGTATTCAATACGTATAACACAAGTTTTAATCAAAAGTATTACCTTTGATTATGGACCTTCAAGGGATTATTATGTATAATCAAGGGTATTACATTTATACACATAGACTTCTGACTCAAATAAGCCAGTAACAAAATTTAAAAGGCAGTGGTCTTTGATAAAATTGAAATTGATTTAAGCATGTCCTTGGGCCTACATCTGATCTGCAATCACTGTCACTGGCCTATCTCTAGAATTACTAACACCGCTAACACGCTAACACGTTCCGCGTTGTCTGTTGTGGAGTAAACAGCAAGTACCTTGTTTCCTTCATTTTAAACCGGGTCTTTTGGTGTGCGGGATAAGAAAGCTTTGAAATTAATCTAATTATAATCAGTTAAGATGGTATTTGGACCAAAAATTATCGTAGAAAGTCCTAATGTAAAATATTCTCAAGATTACATTGAATCACTTTATGATTACCAGAGGACTACAGTAGAAGGAGTTGACAATCAGTTAGTGGTGAGCAGTTTTACATGCATTATATTTTTTATAATTGAAAAAATCCTTCCTCCTTGTTTTAAATGAAGTTTTAATTGTATTGTTTTGTATTGTAAATAAATAACCTTGTATCGTTTGTGTTGAAGCACCAGTTAGTTTTCCTAATGCAAAAGATCAGTAAGTTGGTCTTAAGAAATACTGATAAGTCACAAAAACAAACTGTTTGGAGTCATTCTGTATCAAATCGTCAATGAAAAATACATTTTGAACATCTATGTCTCAGATTTACCAACTAAATGCATTACAAATCTATTTACAAACAAATTTTTTCTTGAGTGGTCTAGTTTTTTAATATTGATTTTTTTTAAATTGCAGACAAGACTAATTTTGCAATTTTTGGATCAACACTAATAATAATTGTAGATTTGCAACTGATGGTGCTAGATGGATGTTTGATACCCGGTAGTTCATTTTAAACATCATAGGCTAGTATGGGCTTTAATTTGATGTTTAACATGACTAACTTCAATAAAAAAAATGTTATAGCCTACCGGTACCCACTTTTTCAAAATTTTGAAAATCTCAAAAACATTCTTTAAATTAAAAAAAATAGTTTAATATTTGTTATTCCAACATAATATTATGTTAGTTAGATTTAAATGTTAAATTTCAAGGTGGAGAAAAGAAGGGATCATGAATAAATAAAATTTAGAAGTCGAGTAGGAGCTCTAAAAACGGTTGCAGTCCTTTGTAGAATCTTTGGACTTAAGATTAGGCATTTAAGTTACACTTTTTATAATTATAGTTATACTACATTTCTATCCCTACAGTATTATCTAAGCTATACATTTTATTAAAATCAATTTTATGTTAAAACTAATTATTTAAATTGCAATATATTTTTATGTTGAATACATTTAATTTCAGTTTATACTCGTGATAAATAATATTTGTATACCTGTATGGCACAATTTATAATAGGCTATACAGGTATAATGTTATCAAATCTTCTTAGTCATTTAATTAGATAGCCTAAAGATTTGCCATGTATCATTTATAGCTAAATAGAATTTAAAGAAATGTAAACAAACCAGCTAAGCCTAGGCCTATGGATACCAAAACCTAGATAAATAATACTACACCTTCATAGGAACACCACAAAATGCACAAATATTATGTACTAACAACACTCGTTCAACTTTATTCATATTTATTCTCATTCATATTTATTCATTGGAAATGTCAGAAGTACACTTGGGTCATTCCATATCAAATCTTACTTCTTCATACGAGCTTCCGGCCTCAGGTAATGCCGACGACTCGAATCAACTCCATATCAAATCAACCACAAAAAAATGATTTTGACACCCACCATCTCAGATTTTGATCAAACTTGGCATGGTTGTTCTATTCATTGATTTAAGAAACCATACCAAATTGTTTTGCTCTATCTCTAATAGTTTAGGTTTTACAGCCTCTTAAAGTTTTTGGATTATTGTGATTTTTATCGCGCGGCCGCAGAAAACTAAGTTTGTTTTCCGATGAAAAATAAATGATATCTTTGTTAGTTACCAGCCAATTTAGATGAAACTTTTTTGAGTATACATCAATATGTCAGGAAGGATTTAAAAAATGTACAAAGCTACCAAGTGTTTATTTGGGACCAGAAAAAAATCTTAAAGTGTCATTTGTAGGATTTTCAAGACGAAACGCAGGGTTCTACGATAAATGAAATATCTCCTAAAGGGAAAAGGATAGCCTAATCATGAAAATATTTTTTTTTCTCTTCTAAGAGATGTGCTCTATCACATGAAAGAGTAAAATTAGTGGGTATTTTACTCCTTTAGGCCTATTATTTTTTCTCATTTCAAAATTTTTTTTTTATTTTATAAAATTTCATAAAACTATTCAGTAATCAAGTAGAAGTAATATTAGAACTGTATTTTAATTTTGAGTTAAAATCTATTTACTAAGTATGTTTGAATGCTAGTTAAAGTAGGATATGCAATTCTTACCGTTGAAACGGGTTTTTGTACATTAACACTTTTCAATACTGTCAAATTTTGATTGGGCACTTATCATACATTTTTGAGAAAACTGATAGGTTCTTCCAGTCATTGTTTTTGGGGGTTCCACTACAGCAATAATATGAGGAATGGACACAGCACATGCATCTTCCTTCTTGGTCCAAAAAAATGATGTTGATGGTCCGTGGGGGATATAGAAACTGTACCGTGACATCTTTTTCTTCAGCGTTTATCTCACTCACCATGCCAAAGTACCATAAGCTGTCATAAACACAAGCAATAAAATATCCAGGGTTCAAATCTTCTAATTTCACAACAAAGTTTTGCTGCTTGTTAAATAAATTAAAAACAATAGCTGCTTTGTCATCCTTGCTAATTCTTTTAGCCTCAATTGTTCCAGAATCATCTATTGGCTGAAAGTTGTGAAATGATATTGTCCCTGGAAGAGTTTGAACGTCTTTGAAACGGCTTTCCAAAACAAGACGAGTTAATTCAACTGCTTCTTGAGAAATAAAGTGGAAACTGACTTTTTCAATTCTGGTCTTACAAAAATCAAACAGTTCAGTCACTGTTATTATTTGTTTTTCTAGGGGTCTTTGAAGACTTTCCCTTCGAGCTAAGCGCTTCACAGTACCTCCTATTCCGTCACATTCCGTTTTGCCATGACTGGTTGCAAAAAACGACCACTGAGCTCTAAATTGAAAATCTTTCTCATGCTGACACAGATTTATAAAATTGTATTTATTTTTATACTGGGCAGCACACCCATCACTAACATAATGAATCTCTTTAATGTGTGGGTGGTTCTGTTTCAAAAAGGCAGTCACAGTTTTTTGGATTTCGTGCACCATACTTACGTCATGTTTGAGGTCATTAGATATGATGCAAAGAGGTAGAACAAGTTTATTGTCAGTTTCATCCTTGTAGTGAATGATTACAGGATGAATCTGAGGTCCAATGGTAACCTTGGGCTTCTTCTTGTATCGTGAAAGCATAATTTTCACTAAAGTCCATTGAGATGACCGCTACATTGGAAGGAGCTGTTTCCTTTAAACTTTTAAAAGTTGATCCTTGTGATTTGGCAATGTAGGAATGGGGTATTAATTTGTTCAGTTTTTCAACTAACGTTTCAAACAATAAATTCATCAACAGAGATTGAACTTCGTATCATTTCAGTTCGATCTGTAGAAACCCACTGACTGTACTGAATAACGTCTTCATCATCATAGTCTTTAAACTTTGACTGTAAAAAGTGGACAAGGTTATCTTTTGATGGGCATTTGTCACAATGCCTTAACATACATTCTCTTGTTGCTTCTACACAAACCATGTGTAGAATCAGTTCTTTGTAATCCTCCTCTAGACCGGCTCCATGAATCAATAAAATAACATTCTGGTGGATTGTGCATACACATACTAAGTGTGTGCCACTAGCACCAGCCAAAACGCATCACTTAGGTCTCAAGGTACAGACTTTTGAAAGACCTATTTTCAAATTAAGATGCTCCCATTTAAAACTTGAGTACAGCTCACGAAGATTATTCAAAATCAAACGCTTTCTCTTGTAAACTTTTTTACCTATACTCACTACATCCTTCATCCCTGGCAAAATTCTGCACTGTTCATCACTCTAATAAAATTTCTTCACCAATTCAATTGTTTCTAGGCTTAGCTTTTTCCCTAGCCGAGGATCTGGTTCTCCTAAAAACCCCTTGTCTTTAAACACTTGTTGAGCCTTACGAACAAAATAATCGGATGTGTTAAAAGTTTATTTTATTTTTTTTCTTGACCACATCAGAGAGGCTGGTATTGTCAACATTTGAATCTTTTTATTTTATGGTGCATCTATCATTGCGTTTTTAATTATGTCCACTAGTTTATCCATATCTTCACTTTTTTGCAACACACTTTTTTCACAGTCATTTTTTTCCTCTGGCAAATCAACTTCAAGAACAGTTAGAATTTTTGATTTTACTTGTTCAGTAACTCTCTGTAGCTTTTCTTTACCATAAAAGACGATTTGCATTGATCACTAAGCGCATGTAATTTCATTGGTGAACATCCGATTTCATGAAATGAAGAATTTAGTTCATCAATTGCAGTTCTTTTTTGTAACTGGTGTAGTTCATCTAGAGTTAATCCTATATCCTCAGTTTCTTCATACTGACTTTCATCATTACTCTCATCAATAACATCATCAGTTTTTTTAAACTTTTATAAGCTCCTTCCTGCAAAATGCACACAGTTTTTGACCTGGTTTTACCTTGTACCCTTTTGATAAGATGATTCTACTCTGTTCTACAGTTACAACTCAAAGTGTTTTTTTTATCGAAGTTTTATGTTTTTGAAAAGGATCACAACCTTTTTTTCATACTTTTTTAAAAACACACTTTGATGGTGAAGGCAAACTGTTTTTAACGTGCTAGATTCAGTTCTTAATTTTAAAAGATTCAAATCATTTTCAGAAAACTTTTCAATAGGCCTACTTTGTATAGACTTTTTCTTAACATAGTTTAACAGATGACAATCACTTTGAGTAGTTTCCCCAACACTGCACTTTTCCTCCATTGTTCAACAAAAAATACCAACAATGCAGTTCTTTAAAAAAAATAATTACTACGGATCTCACTAACTAGTTTAATAATACATAAACAACAACAACACTATTAATAACACTAATTTACTGAAAACTAAAAAGACTGCTACATATAACCACCAATCATGCACATTACACTGGAAATAACCTGAGACTGACAAAAGGAAGCCAGGCTTTGCATACTAAACAAACTCACTTGTTAATACATGAAAGTTTCATGTCTCAACAAGTCAATCTCAATCCAGCAGCAGAGTGTGCAGCCTGAAGTTCTTGTTACAACTTGAATAGTTCAGTTGCCTACTTTTATTCATAGAGATTATTTTATTATAAATGATTTTGTCTTATGCCACACAATTTTTATCCATAATAATAACAAATTATAAGCCTTTCAATCGTTTTTTACTACTTCCAAAGAAACTGAACTATTAATTAGGCCTTTATCACATTAGCTTAGTTATAGATTTTGAGAAGCTTACCTGTGTCAATGGTAAGAATTGAAACCATATTTATTTAGCTAGTATTCAACCATATACTTTAAACAGGCTTCAAGAGATTAAAATAAAACTACCTAATGTTCCTATTTCTATTTGGTAAATTATTAATTATATAAATGCTAGTAAAATGAAATAATTAAAAAAAAAATTGTTTTGAAGTGAGAAAAAATAATAAAGGAGTAAAATACCCACTAATTTTATTTTTTCATGTGATGATAGAGCTCATCTCTTAGAACAAAAAAAAAAAAAAATGTTGATTATCCTTTTCCCTTTAGGAGATATTTCATTTATCGTAGAACCCTGCGTTTTGTTTTGAAAATCCTACAAATGACACTTTAAGATTTTTTTCTGGTCCCAAATAAACACTTTGTAGCTTTGTACATTTTTTAAATCCTTCCCGACATATTGATGTATACTCAAAAAAAGTTTCATCTAAATTGGCTGGTAACTAACAAAGATATAATTTATTTGTTATCGTAAAACAAACTTAGTTTTCTGCGGCCGAGCGATAAAAATCACAATAATCTAAAAACTTTAAGAGGCTGTAAAACCTAAACTATTAGAGATACCGGTAGAGCAAAACAATTTGGTATGGTTTCTTAAATCAATGAATAGAACAACCATGCCAAGTTTCATCAAAATCTGAGATGGTGGGTGTTATGGTGTGGTTGAACTGACATGGAATGACCCACTTAAAAATTATAAAGAATCAAAATTATGAATCAATCATATGAGCCACGGATCAATTATATAATTATATTATATTGCATGTGAGTACTCACGTCTGTTGATCCTTTATGTTTTTCTCTCAATAAAACAATTGCAATTTCGGGCATGAAATACCCATCATCAGGTTTTTATAAACATATCACATACACAAGAACACAAATTCTTACGTTCCGTACCACTAATAAGTTGGAATTTCTGCTAAAACCAAAAACTAGAGAAAAATTCGATGAATATAAAACAACCGGTGTCTACAAGTTAATATGCAATGATTGTCCTAGTTTCTACATAGGACAAACTGGACGTCCATTTAACATTAGGTACAAAGAACATTTGCCACCTAGCAAATCCACTTATGCCGAACATCTTATCAATAACCTCCATTCATATACTGATATTAACACTAATATAAGTATATTACCCTGCATAAATGTAAGAAGGGAAATACTCTAAACGCGTTAGAGGAATTCGAAATTTACAAAGGTTTAAAAGCTGAACCCAATAACATATTGAACGATCAGCTGTCATTTAAGTCAAACCTATTGTATGATACGCTAATCACAAGACAAGGGAGGGGGACACGGTCCAATAATCGTTGCATAACCTAACTTCAATCAGTACCATCTTAAACAACTGATGCGGTGTGCACACCAATGTTCGTAATAAAAAAGTGCGTGTTTTGACTTTAACGATCTCCACACGGAGTGAAATATATGTGTGTCTTTGTGTTCTTGTGTATGTGATATGTTTATAAAAACCTGATGATGGGTATTTCATGCCCGAAATTGCAATTTTTTTATTGAGAGAAAAACAAAAAGGATCAACAGGCGTTAGTAGGCCTACTCACATGCAATATAATATAAATCAAAATTAGGTTATGTTAAATGTAAACACAATGTCGGCCATCAAATTTACTAACCCACGTGATTCGTACGTAAATACGATTAAAAGCAACGTAATAAGCAAATATTAAGATAAATTATAAAACACAATATAAATACGTTTAAATTAAATAGTTGTATAGTGAAATGATGTTATTTTACTTTCAAAAAGATTAGAATAAAATTATGAAATGTATTAAGCCTAGCTTAGGTTGCCAAAGATGCAAGTCAGCTGTGTATAACTGGATAAGAGCCCACTTGATACTAAAGTCGCGGAATAGAACTAATTATAAATTTTAATAAAAAAAATATTGGTAATAAACCAACATGGCATCAAAATTAAAAGAAAAATGTGAGTTACAAAAATAAATAAGCATATTACACTCGATAGTGCGAACTTCTCGAGAAAAATATTAAAATAAAGTGGACATATAAGAACTGCGTACGGCCGACCAATCAGAGACCAGAGTTTCAACAAGAATAGTGAGCAATGCATTTGACCCCTCTAGGAGACCATTAAAAAGAATGACGCAACAACCGCCGAGTTTAAAAAAAATGAGTGCACATTAACCCATGAAGATAGGCTATGAAGATGCATTGTGAAATTGGATAGGTAGTTTCGTTTCTTTTAATTTTAAAAGTTAAATCAATATCAACGAATTATAAAATATATAACAGAACTTGGTATGGTCTTATAATTTGTAAGTGACAATTCTATAAATGGTATAGTTCAAGTTGCCTTGCCAAACTGGTAAACTTTGAACCTTATTAAACTATAGCCATTTTTATTCTTGTGCATTTCAATTCAAATTTTATACTTCCAATTCATAATATCATTGCATGCAGTAAATAAAGATTATCCAAGATCCGGCCGATAACCTCTTGCCCGAGATATATTTAAAATATATTTATCAAAATTAAAATTGTGAGTAATAAATAATAACATACAAATTTTATTGAATAAACTGAGCAAAGCCGATGGCAAATCAATAGACTTATATTTGAATTAATTTTAAGGAACCTAACAATGTTAATTTATTTAGATAGGCCTATATAAAGATTTAAATGTATTCTATGTTTCCTTTTTATAGCAATGCCTAGTTATAGAAACTTAAATCGATTGAGAAAAGGAGAGTTATTGTGATTATAAAATTTGGCACCACAACGTGTGGGCTATTAGAAAATTAGTAATATTATACAGGGTGTTAAAAAAAACCTTTCAGGGTTATCCCAATATGATTCCTCATACAAAAAGGAAGAAAACAAAATTAAAGTAGAAAGCAGTCGCTAGACTGCCGACAGAAGTGAAAACTGTAATGAACATAAATCTATGGTCATATTGGTTTAATCTGAAATTTGATTACCCTATTTTCACACTCTACCAAGTAAATTATTTTAACACAAGTAACAAAATGAGGAAGTACGATGTCCATTTCAGAGGTATTACCAAGTAAACTATTTTAACACAACTTACAAAATAAGGAAGAACAATGTGAATTTCCGAGATAGCCTACCAAATTAACTATTTTCGTACAACTTACAAAATGAGGAAGCTTAATGACCATTTCATTGGTAGCATGCATGAATTTTATATTGTGATTCGATTGTGGTACGGTATGCGAGATTTCATTCGATTACGCTTGCAAAAAGTTCCGAGCGGGTCATAAGAAGTTTTCACTTCAAAAAGTTCGTATGAAGATATGTCCTAAAATGTTTAGTTTTCTGCCTATCTGTCTGAATGTGTTTTTTACTTTAATACGTTATACCTTAGGTACCTCTGAACATATCAACTTCAAACTTGGTACATGTATTATATCTAATAAGACTCGTTTGGTATGGAATATTAAGATTATATTTTTACCATTCAAAATGGGGGCCATTTTAAATTTCTACATAACAATATTTCAAAATCCGTAAATTATCCAAAAAATTACAAGATACAAAAAAGTTGCTAAATTTTATCTCCTAAATAACGGTGCATTAATTATTAAGATTCTATGACTATTAATTGAGTTTTTGCTATTTTATAGAGATGACTACATGCAAATTTTGTGGTAATAATGGCAAAATTTCATGTTTCTAGTTCGAAAAATTGTTACTGTTAAGATATTTTATAACGTAATATTTGTATTTTAAGAGCAATCTGCCATTAAACCATTATTGTTAAACCGATTTTCCATATACGTTTACCAAATTTAATTTTTTTAAACAATACAAAATATGACAAATTACTGGTTGTTAATAATTAACAAACAATTCAAAACATAATAGCTTACCTTTCCTATGGAAATTCGCCAATCAAATAATTTCTGACTGACGAACTTTACAAACATATTGATATGAAACAGTAATAAAAAAAGCTTGAAGGACCAGTAGGCTACTTAAAGTTGCAGAATAATTAATGTTAGCTGTCGTTTAGTTCTAATTTCCTGCTTGTTGAATTGCGAGGATACAATACCGAAACCTTTATTCTAAAATCCAAAGCGGGCAAATGCTTGAAGCCTATGTTTTTTTGTAGAGTAGTAGCAGCGGAGCGCCCGGAAGAATAACACGGCATATGGATTTTATGCCAACTAAACTGCCACATACTGACAACTAAACTTGAAACATAGAGTAAGAACGAAACAGTTAGGCTGCTTGAAAATTGTGAATATTTTCTTTCATAGTTTTAATACAAGAAGCTGCTTGATAAAATGCTGTAACAAATTTTTGTTTTGTTTAAAGCGAAAAGCACCTACCTGCTACCATTTTTGAAATACAGTATATATTTTTCAACTAGACAAACTTATTCTTCTCCCATATTTGAATCAGGAACCTTGAGTTTTTGAGTCAGATATGCTAATCCCTCAGTTGCATAACTAATCCTAGATCGGGCTAATAAAATCATTTGAGGAGATTTTTAGTAAAAATCTTTTAATTATGGAATCCAAAATTGCTGACAGTAATTAATAAGCTATACAAAAGTTTTAAAAATAAATTAAATATGTCAAAAGCTTTTTTATTTTGTTTTCTACTGCAGTCTAATATTGTTGTGGACATGAGAACTACTGAACCTATTTGGTCAATGATATTAAAGACTACCCAGATAATATACCTACAGATTGGAAATGAGTGCAGATAATATACCTGCAAATCAAATGAGTGTTTGTTGAGTTACAAAGCAACAGACAGGCCTATTAAATACCAAGTTTTATAAACTGCAGGCCATTTAAGTAAAATACTTTCATCCAATACTATAAAAAACGTTCCATAAAATTAGTAGACAAATTACAGGCAATTAATAATATCCACCAAAGTTTTCGCCTTTAACAAAATTTTGGACAAAGGTAACTAACACTGTTGGTTAGACATCAAGTACTAATTTCTGCACGAACTGTTTTTCTAAATACTTAGACCGCATTTCTTTTATCACATACGTACTAATTTTTGTAGAATGTTAATTTACTCTCATGGACTTGTTAAATTTAGGCGATATCCAGGGCCAAGTTCAACTTAAAAATTATTTGATGATACATAAAATTTAGTTTACTTCTTAAACCTTGAAGTTATGTAATTACAATAATACAATATAAAATAAAATCTCTTTGAATAGAAGTTTATTAAAAGCCTCACTTTCAAGGTGTTAAATTACAATGTAACATAAAAGATTTGTACAAGAAAATAAATTAATTCAAAATACCTACTCTATAGCTAGGACTAGATAAATTTTGTTTTATAAAATTATTTTCTCTTTATAAAACTCACTTGAGATCTTTAAATTTAGTTTTTGAATTGATATTACCAAGAAAACAATTACTATTAATTGTTTCTCTATGGATGGTTTGAATATGATTGATATTAATATCTTATTAACTCGGGGGACAATAGAGAAATAAATTGTCGACAAAGGTTATAATTTAATAATAATAGTTTTAATTGATTGATAGATACAACTTATATTTTGAAATAATATTAGTTTTACAATTTTATTTGTGATATTAGTAAATCAGAATAAGAAAAAAAAAACCTTCAGCACCACTGCCGCATTACTATAGCTGAATTTTCTTATCAGGGAATAAGTAGTATTGTATAATGAGAGTTTCCTATGAGTTTTGTTCCTTGTTCCGGAAACTGTTCCAAATATACCTTTGCTCAGGATTATAGTAAATTTAATTGCCTTTCGAATGATATAGCTCACAAATTGCAGTTGGGTTTATGAGTAGGAGAAATTGAGCAAAACCCTTACACGGATAATGAAAAAAATCATTTATCAGGAGCTTCCTATCAGTTTTGTTCTTTGTTCCGGGAACTGTACCTGAAATACCTTTGCACAGGATTGTAGTAAATTTAATTACCTTTCGAACGATATAGCTCAAAAATTGCACACGGGCTTATGAGTGGGAGAAATTGAACAAAACCCTTACACGGATAATGAAAAAATCATTTATCAGGAGCTTCCTATCAGTTTTGTTCTTTGTTCCTTGAACTGTACCTGAAATACCTTTGCACAGGATTGTAGTAAATTTAATTACCTTTCGAACGATATAGCTCAAAAATTGCACACGGGCTTATGAGTGGGAGAAATTGAACAAAACCCTTACACGGATAGTGAAAAAATCATTTATATGGAGCTTCCTATCAATTTTGTTCTTTGTTCCGGGGACTGTACCTGAATTACTTTACACAGGATTGTAGTAAATTTAATTACCGTTTGAACGAAATAGCTCAAAAATTGCACACAGGCTTATGAGTGTGAGAAATTGCGCAAAAACCTTATACAGATAATGAAAAAATCATTTATCAAGAGTTTCCTATCAATTTTGTTCTTTGTCCCGGGGACTGAATTACCTTGGAATTACTTTTGCACAGGATTGCAGTAAATTTAATTACCTTTCGAACAATATAACTCAAAAACTGCACACGGGCTTATGAGTGGGAGAAATAATGCAATTTCTTCGCTCTAACTTTGCCATTTTGGTTTGAATCAAACAAGCCGCCATTTTGTGTAAAATCGAAAAATAAAAATATCAGTGTCTGGGACATCCTATACAAGGACCCTTCCACTAAAATTTCAGCTATTTTTAAGCATATTTACTACCATTTTATCAAGGTGGGAAAAACCCATATACTTATATACCCTTAAATCCCTACCCAAAAACGATTAATCGGTATAACTCCGCCATTTTGAATCGGATCGAAGAAAAAAAGAAAAGTCTATCTGAAGAATCCTACTAGGACCCTTTCACCAAAAAATCAGCAATTTTGAAGCATATTTACTACCACTTATCAATCCGGGAATAAAACATATATATAAAGTAATGAATTTTGGATATCGTCTCCAAATGGTCTGAAACGGATAGAAACGAAGTGTTATCTTCCTGCGACGAACCGTTTTCAAGTTGGGTCGAGTGTAATAGCTCTTATTTTCTTCAAAAATTCGGCTAAAAATTAATAAGATAAAAGATTTTATTATCTAAGTCTTTAAAGACACAAGAGTCTTTCTCGGGAGGGTTAGTGCCGACTTTTTCCCAATTATAATGAAAGAAATTATTTACTCACAATATTAAAATGAATATACATAAGAATTGAAATTAAAAGCATAATGATAAGAAATGGTTCAGTGTGAATACTGATAGGTAAGGTGTATTGTTATAGGGAAACACTGAAGTTAAATTAGTTTTCTTTTAAAGTTCACAGCAAGTTCTCTATATAGTTATTAGTTATAGTAGTAACTGGAACAAATAGAGATATTTATCCTTTGGGTGTATTAAGCTTTGATGATGGAATGGTACTTAATGTAGTTATAATTGGAAAGTTCTCACCCAGTTAACGGTATCTTCAATTATGGTAACATTTCAGTAATTGTAATAATAAAATTCACTACATAATATATTATTAAAATGGATAATCTCGTTATTGTGAAGTTCACTTTAGTGTGCAATAGTAATCTTAATAGTAGGCCTACATACAGTAAATTGAAATCTATTTTTGTTTATCTAACACATTTACAAAAAAAAAATGTATAATCATCTCTAGTTATTCAAACTGATGCAGCAAATAATAGTATAATTATTGTCATTTCTCTAAAATAGGCACAGATAAATTTCAAAGTTCTTATTTACTACCATTTACTTCGAAGTTTCCATAAGTTAAACATTAAAATAATATGAGTTATATTTAAAAATGTTTCAATGTATTCCAAAACACAATAATTGTAAAACAAACGCTATATAAAAGGATAAAATAATGAGTTAAAAGGACATCATCTGATAAGTAAAATGACTAGAGGCTATACCCATTATAGAAAATCTTTTGTTAAGATATCACAGAGACTTCCATTCTGAATCTTGTGAAGTATAGATCGATTGGCAGTAGTATAATATTAAAAAATGTCCCAGAACTAGCACTTTGTTGTATAATAATTTATAAAAATATTATTTTGGTTGTTATAATATATACCTTCTATTTTTAAACAAAATGAAGAAATTAAAAATTATATTTAATAGTAAATCTATAGTTAAATTGTTTAATTACTGAAGGTTCGCCCGCACACCACCAGGCTGCAAATAAGGACTAACCGCAATGTACCTCGGGTGGGACTTATGATGGTTGGATGGGGAGGTAACAATGGAAGTACCATCACTGCAGCATTGCTTGCCAACAAGATGGGTCTTACTTGGGAAACAAAAAATGGCACAAAGGAAGCAAATTGGTAAGAACTTGGAGTTGTTAAATGTAATCATATTAAAAATTTTCATATTGGGCTTTACATAAAACATAATTTATATTTGTTTACAATTTTTTTACAATGTATTTTAATTACTAGTACAAAAATAATAGCATTTTAACATGCCATTATCAACGTTTTATTGTTTGATTTTAATTGTGTATTTTCTAAATAATTTGTATTGAAGTAAATTTATTTGTAGGTTTGGTTCATTAACTCAGTCTTCAACCGTACGTCTAGGATCTGATTCAAATGGCAAAGATTTTTATTGTCCAATGTCCCAATTACTACCAATGGTTAATCCGGATGATATAATTGTCGATGGATGGGACATCTCATCATTCAACCTTGCTGAATCAATGGAAAGGGCAAGAGTTTTAGACTATAATCTACAAAAGCAATTAAAACCTATCATGCAAAAGATGAAACCCAGACCGTCTATTTACTGTCCAGATTTCATTGCTGCAAATCAGGTAAATCAATTAGTTATACTTATATTTTAAAAAGTATTACTGGAGGCGCACTCAAATAAATTGCATAATTAAATGAAAAAGTTTTTCCCTTATTTTGCTGTTCACCAGACAATGTAGTGCACTAATTTGTTAGAGAACAATGAAAACCTTTTAAAAAACATTTTCAAAAACTTTAAACAAAATTAATTAGTTATCCTATAACAATTGAAGTGAATATTGCCATAATATATATGGCGGAGCCAACTTATCTTACATTCTCTATATACAAGTCATTCAAATTTGGAAGAGAACTATTAAAAAAACTATTTGCCTGATTGTCAAATAAAACCTAATGGATTATGAATACACTCACGGTCGTCATAAGAACATTTTCATATAAAAATACCTTTTTTTTTGTTTAAATACCTTTGTGTAAAAAATATTGTCTTTCATTTGTTTATCCATATAAGCTTCATGGATGGACATGAGCAAAATTCAGAAGTTTTTCAATAAGAGCTGTTAGATAATAATGGTGACTAGTGGACCCGGCAATGCTTCGCTATTGCTTGATTTACCTAACCTAAAATTTTATTCAGTTTTTGATCCAAATCAGTTGTTGATCAAAATCAGCTGTTGATCAAAATCAGCTGTTTTAAGCTTTTCATACGAAAAGCTGTTTTTTGTGCCCCTGATAAAATCAAAAGAAATCGTTCTTCTTCTTCCTTAAGATTGACCTTCCATAAGATTAACATTGAAACTTTGAGGGCCACTGGGGCGTATCCCTGAGGACCGATGTAAATTATAATGGGATTCTGCTCATCTACAGGACACTACCTTTCTAACGGTATGCGCGAATTTCTCCTACGATGCACACAAGCTTAGAAAAAAGGACGACAAGTTTTGTGCTTGCCTATTAATATATAGATGTAAAAACACAACAGCTGTTAGATCGTAATGTGGTTATGCAAACAATACCCTAAAAAAGTGAAGAAAATACAAATTGAACTTAATATATGATGAAATTTAAAATAATTAGCATAATTATTCTATAAATAGGTGATATTCAAACTTAATAATATTGCATTATTAAATACAAAATTAAATTGCTGTAATCGCAAACAATCGTGCAAAGTTTGTTATATTTGTTACATTTTTTGTTAAGTTTGAAGTATTATTTAACATTTTAATAATGTATAAACCACAAAGAAAGATGCGCATAAGATTATAAAATAACTTTCAATTTATTTTACACTGTCTTTTTAAATCATGTTAAAAAAATACTTCATTCCGCCCCATTTTAGTCCATAACTACACTTCTAAATAAGAATATTGCTGAAATTGCTAATTCAAATTAAATCTACTTTAATAAACTGGACTTGTCAAATGTTTATTTTTATTTTTTATGAATGGTAATATTGGTCAAACTTGTAACGTTCAAAGTAATTTTTATAATAAATTTAACAACCTCATTGCTCTCCTGGGAGAACCGCATCCTTTGTTAATTAAAGTGCATCTCTGCCTCTTTCCTTACTTTCCATTTTATCTACCCCCAGCGCTATGCGTCCGTCTTTCTCAATAATTCGTACAGTGGCTGAACATTAATCAAGACTTAACCATTACTGACAGACACCGTTAGCGTGGTTTTAAAGTTAAGAATGTCTAACTCTTAACTTCAATATAATAATATTTGTTCACTACTAAGTAAATGTGATAAATCAAAGTAATATACACACCAGTTCTTTAAAATATAAACATCAAAGTGCAGTGCGCAAAGTGCAGTGTTTGTTTAGTTTCTTTGTGAACGGCCTAGGCTTTCTTTTGTGTTTTTAACCAGTTGAAAACTGGTTCAACTTTAGGTGAGGAAATTATATTAATTTATAACGTTAGGCGTTATAAAAAATAATAATAAAAATATTTATAAATATACTTGTTAAAAAAAAAATAAGTCTTGAAAAATTTCAAAATAATTTTTTTTTTTCAAATTAATAAAAAGATTATATGTGAATCATCCTTTGCTTAACTATCACTAATTATTTAATTTCAATAAAAAACACTCTCTGTTCAAACTACTTTACTTTAAAATCAAAAACAAACACAAATTAAAAACAACAGGTAGTTTTGTCTTTTATTAGAACTAAATCATTAGAAATTCTTAGAAAAGAAAAATTACAAAGTTATAAAAAACAAAGAAAATTTAGATAGGTTTTGGATATAAATAAATCACGTCATAAGAAAATAGCCTCAACATCAAGGTGTCAAATAAAACAAGGACATTTAGCCTTAAAACAAGTTCCATATAATATAGGAAAGCATTTCTGCTTGGTCGAAATCAATCAAACGAGATGACGTCAGTGCGCAAAACGTTACAGCTTTAAGCAAGGCGTCATGAACACTTCGTTAAAAGTTGTTGAACAGTACAGACTTGTGTTTGGTGTATTGGGAGCGATGCTTCCCTAGTTATGGAATTTGCTGTATTTCTTTAGGAAATACGGTTTAAGTTGTGTTAAACAAAAAGTAGAGACAGTGCGTTTACGAAAAATGTAAAATGGTGTGAATTGAACAATGATTTATGCAATGATGTATGCATTGTAATGATTTTTTTTTTTAATACATGTTGTAAATTTGTAAAATATTTGACTAAGAGTCAATGAATAAGTAAAGAGTAAAGATATGTAAAGTAAAGTTTGAAAATGATTAAAAGTAAAAAAAATGGCCGACTAGAAATGGTGACTTGTAAAAAGTTGAACAGTGTTTTAGAGTGAAACAGAACAGTGCTACGATAAATAAAAAACAGTGGAGATGATGAGGCTAAGTATTCAAAAACTATAAATGTGTTTCTTATAAAAGATTTTTGCATAAAGAAAAAGTATTACATTAAAATAAATTCATTCTTTGTTCTTTAGTTTCAAAGTGCACTATAAATTTTAAAATAATAAAATTATGTACGTAAGTAAAGAACTTAAACAAATAAAATGATGAGTCTGCATTCATAAATATTATAAAAAATCTATAAATTGTTGTATGTTAGAACTTAGATTATTTGGAATGAGTGAATGAATGATTGCGGTGTATTTTCAGTTATGGTTTGCCCAGTTAATTTTGTTTTGTTGTGTAAATTGCTAAACTTTGAAATGGAGGAGTAAATGTTAATGCCAACTATTATGTTTCGTTAATTTGAGTCCTTTTCCTTCCTGGTAAAGTACTTCATGGTTGAGATGAAACTAATAAAGAAAGTTAAATTCATTGTAGAGTTAAGTTAAAAAACAAAATGGCCTTGCGTTGGTTGGTCAGCCGCAGTGACAAATTTTGGAGGTGTATTCTCTGTGTGTAGAACACAGAGTTCATACTTCTAAGATGCGTTGCCCAGTAGTTGCCAACTGTACGCACAGATATTAAACAGATTATATGTAACAAAGATTTAACCGTCAGCAAATGATTTATTGAATTAAGGTATGATTAATAAATAAAGTAAATTACATAAATTGAAGATATAAGAGCACAAATAATTGTTACTACGTAGAAAGGATTTTTTTTTATAAATACAATTTAGAAAAAACTTGTCAAAATTTCATTTTATTATATTTTTTTATTATTATTAATAAATTTGTTTTGTAAACGGCTTGCAAGGAGGCAGCACGTTACAAAAATGGCGCCCGAACTTTTTTACCATGCAACGAAGCACCAGGAGGGGAGGTTTTGATGGAAACATAGTAGTTGGCTATATTCTAAAAAAATTTTACTGACATTAAAAAAATAAAATAAGGTTAATTTAAAGTTAAAAGGGGTTAATAATTAAAATACGATGGCAGAGTTAAATGATTCTGGAATTTCGGTATTAAATCATTCAATGAATGAAAATACAGAACAAAATATGGTCTTAGAAGACATAAAACAAATTTATTAATAATAATAATAAAAAAAATAAAAATAAAATGAAATTTTGACAAGTTATCTCTAAGTTGATTTTATATATAAAAAAATATTCCTTTCTACGTAACAATTAATTATTTGTGCTCTTATATCTTCAATTAATGTAATTTACTTTATTTATTAATTATACCTTAATTCAATAAATCATTATCCCCTTAACCACAACAAAAACAATCAAACATAACCCCAAATTGAAAATACGTTATAGCTCTGCCAGATCTGTGCTTGTCACAGCTGACGGTTAAATCTTTGTTACATATAATCTGTTTAAATATCTGTGCGTACAGTTGGCAACTACTAAGCGACGCATCTTAGAAGTATGAACTCTGTGTTCTACACACAGAGAATATACCGCCAAAACTTATCACTGCGGCCGACCAACTCAACTAACGCACACAGCCATCTTGTTTTAACTTAACTCTACACTGAATTTAACTTTCTTTATTAGGTTCATCTTTACCATGAAGTACTTTACCAGAAAGGAAAGGATGTAATATATGTGATTTTAAGGGAATTAATATAACATAAAAGGGTGTAACGTAAAGGGAGGGGTATTGCAAAGTTTGGATGAATTAGGCTATATTAAAATCACATTTATAAAAATAATTAACATAGAAATCCAAAGGGGAATGCAGACAGTTTTATTTTTATCATAACTAATTCGTAAGAAATTGTTAAAAAAGAAAAATCATAAAGTTATAAGAAACAAAGAATTTAGATAGGTTTTGAATGTTAGGAAAATAACGTCATAAGAAAATAGCCTCAACATTGGGGTGCAGAATGGAGTAAAACAGACATTTAGCCTCAAAACGAGTTCAATATGAAATAAGAAGACATCTATGATTGGTAGAGATCAATCACGTGAGATGACGTCAGTGCGTATTACATCACAGTTCTGGGCAAAGCGTGGGGTCCATTTTGTTAAGAGTCGTCTAGCAGTACAGACCTGTTTCTGGTGTGTTAGGAGCAATGCTTGCCATAGTTATGGAGTTTGCGGTATTTCTGTAGGGAATTTAGTTTAAGTTGTGTTAAACAATAGTAGAGACAGTGTATTCACGAAAAAATGTAAAATGGTGAAAATTGGACAAAGTTAGTCGAAGTTATCGAGTTTGTAAATTTCAAAGGCAAGCGTACCTTGAAAATGTATAAAAATGGCCGACCAGAAATGGTAGCTTATAGAAAGCTGAACAGTGTTTTGGAGTGAATTAGAACAGTGCATCGATAAAGAAAGAACAGTGTCGAATGAGGCTAAGTATTAAAAACTATAAAAGTGTTTCCCATAAAGATTTTGCATATAGAAAAAATATTGTGTTAAATTAAATTCATTCTTTGTTTCATAGTTCAAAAGTGCACTATAAATTTATAAAATTAATAAAATACGTACGTAAGTAAACCATTTAAATAAGTAACTTAAAAAGATCTGCATTCATAAATGTTATAAATAATATATAATTTCTTGTATGTTAGAACGTAGATTTTTGAATGAGTGGATGAATGATTGCGTTGTGTTTTTTAAATATGGTTTGCGAAGTCAATTTATTTTGTTGTATAATTTGATCAGTTTAGAGATGGAGGAGTAAATGCTAATGCCAACTATTATGTTTCGTTGATTTGAGTCCTTTCCCTTCCTGATAAAGTACTTCATGGTAAATATGAACCGAACAAAGAAAGTAAATTCAGTGTAGAGTTAAGGTGAAACAAAGTGGCGTCGGTTGAGCGACCGCAGCGACAGATTTTGGTGGCATGGTCTCTGTGTGTAGAACACAGATTTCATGCTTCTAAGACGAGTTGCCCAATAGTTTGCCAACTGTACTCACAGATATTAAATCAATCATATGTAACAAAGATTTAATCGTCAGCTGTGACAAGCACAGATCTGACGATGCTATAACGTACTTTCAATTTTGGGGTTATGTTTGATTGTTTTTGTTGTGGTCAAGGGAATAATGATTTTTTGAATTAAAATATAATTAATAAATATAGTAAGTTATATAAATTGAAGATGTGAGAGCACAAGTAATTGTTACATAGAAAATGATATTTTTTTTATAAATACAACTTAGAGAAAACTTGTCAAAATTTCATTTTATTTAATTTTTTTATTATTAATAAATTTGTTTTGTAAACGGCTCGCAAGGAGGCAGCACGTTACAAATTCCATAACTAGGGAAGCATCGCTCCCAATGCACCAAAAACAGGTCTACTCTGTTCAACGACTCCAATCCAAGTGTAGTGACGCCCGCTCAAATGTTGTAGTGTTTCGCGCACTGACATCATCTCGTGTGATTGATTTTGACCAATCAGAAATGCTTTCCTATGTTGTATGGGACTCGTTCGTGGCTAAATTTCCGTCTTGTTTTTTATTTGACACTTTGATTTTGAGGCTATATTCTTATGACGTCATTTATTTATATTTAAAACCTATCTTAATTGTCTTTGTTTTTTAACTTTGTTGTTTTCCTTTTATAACAAATTTATAATGACTTATTTCTAATAAAAAACAAAACTACCTGCATTCTCCCTTTGGATTTCTATGTTAATTACTATTGAAATGTTATTTTAAATTAGCCTAAATCATTCAAACTGTGCAATACCCCTCCCTTTACGTTACACCCTTATTTATTATTATAATTCCCTTAAACTCACATATTACATGTTACACAAAGTGAACTCAGTAATAATAATAACAACCACTTATGATATTAAATTAAAATTTTATCAATGAACCCCAACGAAGAAAACAAATCTACATATTCCTTAAGAGAGGTAGTCCCACAATCAGAAAAAGCAAAGGAACGTGAACTTAAAAATCTTAGACCTTCAACATCAACTACTCACATTATATCAGACACTGTAGAAACACAAATAATTGTTGCATCTGAATTAGAAAATTTAAACACAACCGATATGGAAGATAGCCAAACCACTACAGTAGAAACTACCCAACCAACTACTAGTACACGGGGAGGCGGAA
>JAGFPH010000100.1:160502-170566 GCA_018207615.1 Philaenus spumarius
ACTACCCCCCCCCCCCCAAGCAGGTTCCTACAATTATACTGTTATCGGCAACATACTGTGACTAAACAGTTTAGGTTAGTCCTCTAGTTTTTTTTTATTCTAATTATATCGAAACTTGAGTGTGCGTGACTGGAAAACTGCCCCCCCCGATCTCTGACGTCAAAATGACTAGGAACCTGCTTGGGGGGGTAGTTTTCCGGGGGGTAGTATTCCGGCGACCCCTAGTACACCAATAACATTGGAACAAATAACTTCGATAATTAACAATTTAGGAACAAAATTAAAAACTGATATAATGACATCCAAGACAATTATTTCAATAGCCTTATAAGTAAAAGACCCTATGTTAGATCTAAAAATCATTGGCCTAGCTCATTTGAAACATTGTAAACCAAAAAACCTAACCTCTTTGAGACTGATATTCATATAGCCTAGAAAAGCTTAAGTGTAAAAACTAGATACTCTTTCCAAACTATTGAAATTAATCAAGCCATATAAACAAGAAACCATTAACGCATCAGAATCAATGCAAAATGTATTAGATTACTAAATTAAACCACTATGACCAATGTTAAATATTCAAATTTTGCCTAGAATGTAATACATAACACCTGATGACGCCAATTAGCAAAATTATTATATAACTTCACCATAATCACTAAAACATTAAGCATATACAATACAGCACCTCTTAGGTCTGGTTCTAAAATCTGACTTAATTAGATAAACGAATGAATGGAGGACACAAATTTACAAATATCAAAGATTATTTAATGTTAATTAAAATGATTAAATTAATATACAATTCCAATTCACACAGGCTAGCTCAAATAAATTATCTCTTGTCTATTTTGGATATGATTGTCTCTTAATTGCACAATAGCTTATCTCGGGGGGTTAGTGCCGACTTTTCCCAATTAATATTAAACAAACGTAGATTCTTATATACAAGATTAATTGATTTTTTTTTAAATTTGGAATTACGGTATAGTAAGTGTAGGTAGTACAAATTGGAAATTGATGTGAGTGTTGGTGTTTATGCGTGTAGAATAATTGGGAAGCACATAGGATTTAATGAAAAGTTCGACATGTATTTATCAGTTCGTATTCACAGTCTATGATGGTTGTATAAATATTTAAGGTGAAGTTCTCCAAATTTGGTGATTAAAAGAAAAATATTTTGGAAATAATATCACCAATGAAATGATTATTAGCTTGGATTAATCTCACCCAGTTTTAATGTTCTCTTCTGATGATGTGGTCAGATAATTGTTATAGATTAATAATATCGCACTTCACTGTACTGAAAGTTAATAAGGCTAATGTTGAACAATATCTGTACTAGTAGTATCAGCGTTGGTCTTCTGGTGTTGTAGAGATGACTGGTAACAGGTCTGCCTTCTTTGAGGTCTCAGCAACAATTAAATTTTTTAAATCACTCTGGGCTTGGCTAAGGCCTTCAGGAAATGGTATTTGGTGCCTTATGAATTTTACATCTTCTGGGGCATTTGATTGTGTATTAAATTATGTGTTTTTGAATATTGGGTGTTGTTTTTGTGTAATTTTATTTAATTTATTAAATAATTTGGTTTTATAATTACAAAAGTTATAAAAGGAATGAAAAATTTAATTAAATAAATATATTAAAGAAAAATACCTAAATAGCTCCTTGTACAATATGTTCTTATGATCTAACAACTATGACTAAAAAGATACACTTAACATTTGTCAAATGGAATTGTAACTATGTCTTACAAGAATTCATAGACCAATCACAGCGACAGTTGGGTTTCGTGGGAGGAGTCTAGCAAAACATGGAGGAACTCGTTTTAACATATATTTGTCCTTCAGATTTACTTTGTCTAATTTTATCGTCTCAACGGAACTTCTTCTGAATTTTTGTCAAAGACATTTTGTATGTAAAATGTTCCGTTCTATACGACGGTCGTGTTCATTTTGTAATTTGAAACTTAGTTTCTTTGCAATCAAACTTTTTATTTCTTATTTGGCCTAGCCTTTTACAGACTTGCCTATTTTCTGTCGGATTTGAAATATAAATTTGGTTGATCGTTTTGTTATTTGTGTGATATTATAATTTTGATGGATTGGTTGATTAATTTAGAAATATTTTGATGTAGGAAAGATATAGATACAAGGTCGGGAAGTAATTTTAATTGTTAAATATGTTGTCGAAGGTCGGGTATTTGGAGATATTATTTGCTAATTCGATGTTTGCAATCATGGCCGATAGATGTCGTTAGCGTTGATTGTAAATGAATGGAATTCCTTTGAAGGTTTTTCTGTCTCTCTCGCACTCATGAGTGTTTAATTTTAAATGATGTGATTTCTTATTCGGTCGATTTACTATTATTTGGAATTAATATTTTGAATTGTTACAATTATCCCCTGGGTGACTTTCCTTGAAAATATTTGTAGACAGGTTTTCATGGAACGAAAACTAACAATGAAAAATATTCTAAAATATTTTGATGACAACTAGTAATAGAGATGAGTTTTTGGATTGATCTTCTGCTTGAGTCAGGTCATTGACCTCGGCTTGCGACAGCTGATTTGACGTCATCGTCTTGCTTCTTGTTCAATACATTTGTACCGCTTAAGGGCTGTTACATGGTATGGACCTTTGATATTTACACCATTTAAATTTCAGACATAGTATGTTGATTAACCGATTCTTTTATATATTTTATAGGGGCCGTGAAATAATTCAAATAAATGTGTTTCTCCTTCTGATGCATTAGATTGGGGAAAATGTTTGATCAGTACTAAATCTTTAATTCCGAAAGATGTAGGTGTCAATTTTAAATTATTTGGCGAACTTGAACATTTAGGACTTTGTAACACTCAGTAATTTTTAAGCATTTCGTTGTATTAGTTGTAAGAGATCTATATTCTGATTGCATATTTAATAGGTCAAAACCCTTTAACCCGAGATAAAAGAGACATACATATATTGTTATTTTGTATATAATTAGTCATTTGTTTGATATTCAATATTGTTTAAATTGCATAAAAAATGTGCTCTTAAAAGGTTTGAAGTGCTTAAATACTATAATATATGAATTCAATATATTTCTTACAGAATAAATAAGACTTGTTACAAAAAAGCCTATTATTGATTTTTCAGATAGGCCTAGTTTATAAAGTTATTCTGTTACAAATCACTTACCAACTGGTGGTGGATTATTAAAATAATACAAGTAAATTCTCAATTATTACAATTTCGGCACACCAAATTGTGACCATTTAACTTTATCAAATATTAGGAAATTTTTTAAACATTAGTAATAATATAAAAGAAACCAATTTTGTATTATAGTTTGCAATATTGTTTCAAAGTGAAAACAATAAATTATTGTTCATGTTAAAACAATACCAAAATGCTAAGCTGCTGGAATAGCAGTCATTTAGTAATTTATTTGCATAATATGCCAAATATTATAAAAATAGTCACTTTATGTAATCATTGACTTGCTAAATTCATATGTGTTGTTTAAATTACAGGCTGACCGGGCTGATAATACAATGAAAGGTACCAAATGGGAGCAGATTGAGATTATAAGGAAAGATATTCGGGCAATGAAAGCAGAAAAGAGTGTACAGAAAGTAATTGTCTTATGGACAGCAAATACAGAACGTTTTAGTGCTGTCCTGCCTGGACTTAATGATACTGCTGATAACCTTATCTCAGCTATCAAAGCCGATGCTGCAGAAGTTTCTCCTTCTACGCTGTTTGCTGTTGCATCTATTTTGGAAGGAGTAGGTTCTTTTTACACTCCTACTAATTACATAATTATGTTTAAATATATATGGATATTCAGAACGTACTGATTTTATATATGCAGTAAATAATGTATTCTTCAAATAAAATTGACTTTTAGATGCAGAGTTGAGAAAACAACTAAACTTGAAACTGCTTAGAAATAAAGCTTCAATACTTTTAGTTTAATCTGTTCATTTGCAGAATTTAATTCCATTATAGACTTACTTAATAAAGTTTGACATATTATTTTTAAATGTAATTATGTGGTAAATTAAATAAAAGTTTTCTCTTATTATTTCTAAAGCTTTCACAATTTATAATACGTGACATGTGAGACCACTAAAAGTGAGAGAAATGGAAAATATAGAAAGAGACTTATAGTAAAGTTTAGCCATAGTACAATCTAGGCATAATGTTGTGTGAGACGCAAAGATTTAAATAAATAAATACAGTAAAGTCCCGCTAATCTGAACTAAATGGGGCCGAACCTTGTTCGGATTATAAAATTTTCGGATTAACTGAAATCATCGAAATAATGTAAAAAAGGACGATAACTCAATAAAAACAGTTTGTAATGGGAACAAAGTGTACTCGAGCGAGGATGTAGCCCCGTCCCTGCACGATTTTACTCTATACGATGCAATTAAAATTAAAGATCTTAGATAAATTTGATATATTAGATAAAGCCATTCGATTTAGACCCTTTTGTTATGAAAATAAACTACATACAACAAAATAAAACATTTGAATAGTTTTAGAAGCAATCGAATAAACCATTCAGTTAGAAATTCTGTACATGTTGTCTTAAGTATAAATAGAACAGAGGGAGAAGACCAGAGCAAGACGGCCTTGATGGGGGGGGGGGGACAGGCTCAAAGAGTTTCAAATCGTCACCCACCCATTGCTAGTTCTCTTCTCACTTACCTTCACCCCTCCTTTCTCCTTACTGTTTCTGTTTGTTTTCTAGTTATGTATGGTTTCAGTGCTGTCATTTGATTAGTTTGCCTACGTGAGTTTAACTTTCAGTTTTACCCGAATTTTATTTTCCGTAGTTTTCAGTAATAAATTATGTACGTAGGTACAGTGTAATACAGTAGATAGTGTAATTAGTGTATTGTAGTAGTGACAATGGCTAGTTTTATAGCTGTATTTACAACAATTAAACTTAATAAACTGTAAAAAATAGATTCTTTTCGTCCATTTGTCATTTAAAATCACTTTTCTGAACGTAAAAACATTTTTTTTTTTCCTAATTAGTGTTCGGACTAACCAAATTTTCGGAGTTCGGATTAGCGGGACTCTACTGTAAAACAAAGTTAGAGTCAATTAAAAAGTTAAATTTAATTAAAAAAAAAAATAATAACAGCAGACATGAATCTCATAAATAAAAAAACATATATAAAATATTAATGATATAGTATATACATATATGATGTCAAATAAGAATTAGTGAAAGAACAAAATATGAACAGTTGAAAGTTAAAAGTGCGTATTGGATAGGAATAAAATTACAAAAGACAGTTAGTTATCAAATATAATTCATAAAACAAAAATAGAAAATTAACATATACAACAACAACAATAGTGCATGGAAAAAGATCTGCAACAATCAAATATAAGAAATTTAATCTTACAATTGGCAGCAGTGTTGCTAGAGTGGATATGAACATTTTGGGAAAGAATTGCGGTGTGAAGGACTTGGCAAGAATGATGGCGACTGTTAGTTTGTTTTAATGTGCAGGTCCACAAGTAAATTGTAAAAAGCAGTGTATTTTTACAAAGTTTCGTCGATTTTTGTAGCCCAAGGACTAGGTTTTATATATGTACAAGTGTTTTACGGATAGTTAATGATTTTCGTCAAGTATTTGTGAGGATTGGAGCTGATAAAGATTTTGCTACCACGAGGTCTACATTGGTGAATTGTGCAGTGGATATAAAGTGATTTGTGAGTTAAGGACAGTGAGTTTGTAGTACAATTTCAACAACCGACGTACACGTCAATGTTAGGTCTCAAAAAGTGCGCGTTGAACCGAATTCTACACGGAATGAACTATGTGTTTTTATGTTATTATGTCTACATGATATTTTATATAATCTGATGATGGACAATTGTCCGAAATTGCAATTGTTTTAGAAAGAAAACAAAGATCAATAGTCATGAGTATTCACTTATAATTGAATATTAATTATAAAACTGATCCGAGGCTACTATGATTGAATCTAAATTTAGATAGGTCAATGATAATACAAATACCATGGACGAGTCAGATAATATAGTGTATACGGGAACAATACTGATGGACAGACAGTATTTAATGAAAGAAGATGATTGTGTTAATTATAATAAACAGACCGATATATTTCATACGGGAACAATACTGATGGACAGACAGTATTTAATGAAAGAAGATGATTGTGTTAATTATAATAAACAGACCGATATATTTCATAAATTCATGTACTTTACGCAGTCCTGCTTATTGTTTCTAAGTTTATTTAGATGTCATACATTTCACCTCTCAATCAGGCATTGTCGAATAACCTTAAAATATAGAAACAAAATGCCTTTTAGACACAGGAAGAAATGCAACATGCATACAGAAAAAATGGTTTGTAGAAAATCTTTAAAAATTTGGGAAGTTTGAAGAACTACCATTAGCCGGAATAAGTATAAGAACTGCCACTAACCGAAAAAGTAAGAGATAAATAGAATAGTTATGATTAATGCTAACATTTTAAATGTAAGAGTTGAACTACAGTGTCTTATTGTACCAGAGTTGATAAGAGAGGTAATTATAGGAACAGATATTATGGGTATGAAGATTTTATTAAGAAGAAAATAAATTTAAAAAATAACAGAGTTTATGAAATAGTAGATTTTATTGATAATGTGACTAATAATAATATTAATTGTGATGTAATAGTACATGAAGATGAATCTAACTATGATAATGATAGTAAAATATATAGTTGGGAAGAAGATAAAAAGATGGAATCAAATTATCAAAAAATGTATGACATTGTTAAGTTTTTTTAAGGCGAAAAATCTGAGTGGTTATCATTGCCTGTGATATTGTTTAAATAGCTGGTACTATGAACATAAAGCAAAAGGAAAAAATTATGTAACTGTTGTGGCAATATAAAGAACCCTGAATAGAGGAGAAAAAATTAAAGGTAAAGTTTATAAAGGGGAGATTGCAGGATGTTTATGAGTAATAAGATATCTTCTGTATACCATAGATATTGTAAATGTAAATAAATATTTGTTGTTTTATATGTTTTTTTCATATTGTTTTGTTATAGGTTTTATAAAAAAAGGAGTTTTATTTTGTTTTGTAAAGAAAATTTAAGGGGACAGTTGTAACATTTTGAGGTTAAACAAATATTGTAATAGCCTAAATTTAATAACGTAATGATCTGGTTTTTAATATACGAATTATTAAAACAAATTCTCATTAATAATTATAAATATTAGTATTCTAAATATATAAACATACCTGTTCAAGATAAAAATAAGAATAAAGATTGTAAATTTGTAACCTAACTTATGGTTAATTTTGAATGAGCTTAGGACTATTATTGAGTAAAAGAAAGGAAATTCACACACAAAATGTAAATATAGTTGTACAGTAGAACTAGAAGAGTCTTGTATTTGTTAAATCAATAGAATAATTATTGGTGACAAGTAGAATGAATGTTGAAATGTGTAGGAGTGAAAGTATTTATAGCGTTTAGTATAGAGGATGGACATGGGAACTAATAACTGCAAAATGGAACGTTGACAACGGCCATTAGGTTTTATTTTCCATTCCGAGTATGAAGAAGTGAATGAGAAATATAATCATTTTTGAATTAAATATGAATAGAACAATTCCTATGACAGATATTGGGTAAAGTGAAAATAATTTTAAAAATATACAGAATGACAAAATTCTGTGCAGTAAGTTATGTAAAAAAAAAATGGAATGCGGCTCAGTACGGAGGAAACAAAAAAAGTACTGAGAAGTGCAATTAGTGGGCCGTAATCTAATTGTAGGACTCTGAGATTTTTAAATAATTTTCTTTATGCAGTTTTGGTTGATAGATATCATAGCAACAAGGTATACGTACCATATTTAATTTGTGAAAATAAAAGTAAAACAATCTATTAAAACAATAATTATATAAATAAATAAAGAAGAAATAATGTTGGGAAAAAATAAGAAAATAGTAATATAAAATCCTTACAAAGTAAGATTTAAATCAAACCTACAAATAATTCAAGGTAATATCCAACCATAGTTTAATTGACTGAGCGATGCGAGGTCTCCGTTTTAGCTGAACTGTTCGGCATTTTGTCTGTGTGTCTATCTGTCTGTCTGTCTCACGATTACGGCCAAACGCCTTGACCGTTTGTTATGATTTTTTGCATGAATGCCGCACCGTTTCTCTCAGTGTAAGCTTTTTTCCAAAGCCAGTTTGTGGCTTAACCGTAAGTCGAATTGAAAAACTAATAACAATTAGCAGGTAGCAAAATTGATAGCAATTTCTTGATTTTTTTTTCCGTATCTCTAACAGTAAGCTCACAATATGGCCGCAAACTTCAAATTTGTTAAAAATCGTCTAAGTTTTTTTATTTTATACGTTTATTCATTAGATATCTTCATAAAACCTTATAATTGTATGGAGAGAGAGAGAAAGAGCGCTACCTGCTGTCTTACTCTTTCCTGCGCTACGTCAGTGTCTCCGCTGTGACTGTGAGTGAGTTGTGATTACTGCCTTACGGGTAAACTACTTTTATTCTAATCTCAAAACCGCATTTGTTATTTCAATGAGCGAGGTCGACTGTTCACAGAACTACTAGTAGCATACCATTTGAAGAGCAAACTACCTAAAGTTGAACTTTTTACTAACATTTTCTTATTAAAAAATATAAATTAATTAAACACTTGAACTGAAGTTTAGAATATAATTAATAGATACAAAATGTTATAATTAGCGTATATGTATAAGAAATAAATATAATTGTATGAACATGCCCACAACTAAGACACCGAGATAAGAGAAATGAATGTAAATATGAACGGTTCAGGTCCAATGAATTCAGACGCTGATGCCTTGTTTGCCAGCTTATCTGCACACTCGTTCCCATCTATTCCAACGTGCCCTGGAACCCAGCAGAGTGTGACTCTGTTGAGACCTGCTAGCTGAATTATGGATTTGACACATTCAGAGACCATCTTAGCCCTGAACTCAAATAAGCTCAGAGCTTTCAATGCTGCCTGGCTGTCTGAATAAATACAGATTTCTCTATTGATGTGTCCGAGTCTGATGTTTTCCCTGGCACATTCTAATAAAGCAGCTACTTCTGTTTGGAATACTGTTGGGTAGATCCCCATAGGAAGGACACATTCCTGCCCTGGATCCCCACCACATATTTCTGCTCCAGCGTTACCCTTAGTTTTTGAGCCATCAGTATACCATTCAAGCTCGAATTTAAGGAGAGATCTCTTTCCATCCAACCATTCCTCTCGACTGAGTATTACCACCCTGAATGGCTTTTGAAGGAGTATACAACTTTCATGTGGTCCGAGATCATGTCCAATGTCCTGTCTCTGACAACCAATGTTTTTATTCTAGAATATCCTTGTTTATGTGGATTCCTTGGGTTACGTATCCAGAGTTCTTCACATTGAAGGCGATGAGCACTCTTCCTTGCTACTACCTTTACAAAGAGGTCCAGCGGAAGAATGTTGAGACAACAGTCCAGAGTTGCTCCGGGGGTGCTACTGATAGCTCCTGTGATGGCCAGACAGGCCAGACGTTGAACTCTCGCCAGCCCCTCCAACACACCCTGTTCAAGTCCACCACACAATGGCGCCATATGTCATGGCGGGTCTCACCACAGAGATATAAAGCCAATGCATGAGCTTAGGCTTCAATCCCCATGTAACTAGGTAGTTAAGTAATAAGTAAAATATGAAATAATATAATAACTGTCATAATTCCGACTTAATTAGTCTTTTCTTCTTAGTGTATTTACATCAATGGCTCACCTCAGAACACGTTTGTACCTGGATGTATGGAGCTTGCAGAACTACATAAAGTTTTTATTGGAGGAGATGATTTCAAATCTGGACAAACAAAGCTGAAGTCGGTGCTGGTTGATTTCTTGGTCAGTGCTGGGATCAAGCCCGTTTCTATTGTTAGTTATAATCATTTGGGAAATAATGATGGACGCAATTTGTCAGCACCTAGTCAGTTCAAATCAAAAGAGGTAAGTAATATCTTAATTTAATTGTTA
>JAGFPH010000100.1:181376-199146 GCA_018207615.1 Philaenus spumarius
GTTTTTTTCCATAGACTGTGATTACAGATTACATAAACAATGCAATATTACCTCATGAGCTCTTTTTTACTTTCCTTACCCTATACTAGGTAAGGTAAGTATTGCGATCGACCCAAAAATTCGATGTCGAGTTTTCATAATATCTTTACGTTTCAAGGCCCCCTGAGTCCAAAAAATGCATTTTTGGCGATTGGTCTGTCTGTGTGTCTGTGTGTCTGTGTGTCTGTGTGTCTGTGTGTGTGTGTGTGTGTCCGGAGTGCACAGGGCAAACGGCTGGACGGATCGAACTGAAATTTACAGGATATCTTCAAACACGTAAACAATTAAACCCATGTAAATTTGAAGCAAATCGGAGGTGGTGTCTTACCGTGGGACCAGTTTTTAGCACATTTTTGGTATTTACTCCAAAACCCCTCTAACGATTTTGATTAAACTTTGCTAACATACTCTACTCAGACCCCCTTAACACGCTATGTACGCTATATACCCTTAAAAATTCGTTGAAAAAAGTTATTACAAAAACGCAAGTTATTTTGTTTGTATCTCCGAAATGGCTGGTCCTATCGATTTGAAAATGGTCTCATTCGATTCAGCGTCCAAAAGAATGTCAAAAAATATACCCCACTCAACTTTTTCCATTTTTTCAAAAATTGACCCCAAAAACGCCCTTTTTGGGGGCAAAAATTACTTTTTTTAAACTAGCCGTGTTTGGTATCGACCTTGACATTTTTGGGGGTGAGAAATCGATTGAGACCAAAATCAGGTCCGTGGGATTAACCGTTTTGAAGTTAGTACCGCTTTCTTCGAAACGGATACTCCTATTAACTCGAAAATGGTATCATCAATCTCTCGCTCGAAAAATTTGGTAATTGATACAGCATCTATTTTGGTAAGGAAAGTTGTGTGATGTGCACACCAGATGTTTTTATCATAATATAGGCTAGATTAATTTCTTTTAAAGGTTAACCATAAAATGTCATGTTATTGGTGTGGCGAATGCACGCAACAGTTTTGATCCTCTGTCCCGAAGCGACTTGAATTAGAAATTCAATCTTGTATATATATATATATATATATATATATAATTTTCAAATAAATATTCACAAATTTATTAAATCTTTATTTTGCTTTTTTCTTTTTTTTTTCTTTTCCAAATATCTTTTAGATATAGGCATAATTTAATAAGAAGATTTCCTAACAAAACACTTGGGTGTTTCAGTATATATGTGTGCCCTTTGACATACTTTGTGTATTTCAGCTTTTGTATACATATCTATATATTACATATATATTTTTTTCTAATACAAACATAATTGAATATATCAAATTTGTTTGAATTCGTTGTAACTGGAACATTTTTTTATTTAAAAAATGTATGAATGGTAAGTGGAATGCTCAAGATGTATTTTGAAGGGCCGATTTGTTAAGGTTCATCTCGGTAAGTGATGTTTTTAACTTGATATCGCGTGCCTTCACAAATTTAAACCTCTCGATCCACGTGACCATTCAATTTTAAACCACAGAAGGTATACGGTTTCATCGTTCAGTATTGTCGAGTTGAATAGCTACTCCTTAGGCAACACTACTTAGTTGTAGGAAATGGTTATGGTGTTTATAATGTAATGGTACCAAAATTCAATTGATAGACTAAACAGAAGATACATCATATCATCAGGGATCATTTCATTAACCACCAATCCCTGATAGCAGTAAAAAAATACTCATAGCCCATTACCTTAACAATCCATTTCAAACATTAATATAAAATCATTCACCATGTCTGTAAACCCATATAGTATTAAGTTTATTTAGGACAATATAACAACAAAATAAAAATGATTTACAAGGTTGAGGAGAAATGGGAAGAAGAAAATTGTTAGAGGAAGGAGGAAAAAGAAGGTGATTTTGGATAGTGAGGAGTTTTGGCAACTTGAATATAACATAGTCCAGTGTGTGTACAGCTCAAATTGAAGTTTAATAAGTGTTTGAATAAACTATACATAAAAGTTACCACCAGAAAAAAATATAAATTGAACAGTTTGAATATTGAGTGCATAATGTATTAAACCTACATCCAGTCAATTTGGTGAGTTTATTCCAGTTCACATCCTTCTTCACACCAGACCTCCATATTTTCCTCATATTGAAACATCTAAATTATCAACTAATCGTCACCCGTTTCTTCAACCACACAACCATTCAGGAATTTTAATTAAACATCTATTTTAATCTTAAGCTCAAAGTTGTAAACCATTTCAATCACGTCACAAGTTAGCATCAATCATCTTTCATTAGCATGAGCCTAGATTAAATGTTCATTTTGTTAATAGCTATTAAATATTTATTTGTTCTTGTTAAATATAACTAAACTAAAAAAAAAACCTCACAACCAGCTAGCCGACAACCTAATTGTAAACATAAACCGGAGATTTGTTAAAGTCAATAAATAATTTATAAACCCATTCCGTAGCGTCTCTCTGTTTATTTTATATTCGACGATAAACGCAGAAGGATACAACGTACACACACAACACATAACATTATAATAATTTGTTCAATCCTAGAAAGGAATACATTACTCTATGCAAAGATACAATGCAATTTAGGAAAATAATCTACTGAATTAAAAATAAAAAGCTTCCTAACGCAGTATAAATTATTATTTATAATTTAGATAAAGGACTAAAAAGCAGTGGCTCCACCATTTATTTAGGTCCGGAGGGACCTTCCTTATCAAAGACACACAAGTCACTTGGCTCTAATTTTAGTACGATGATTTCAAATATATAAACATCAATATATATTCAAAAAGTTTACTTGTAGATATAGATTCACTGTGACTTGTAGGGTGGGGTAGGAGAGTTTTTTTATTAAAGTTGGAGATTAACTAATAAATATTATTATTATTATTATTATTATTATCTAGAGAGAAAACTATTCGATCGATTTCGAAAAAATTTGCACCAAACACGTCAATTAGGTCTTCATAGATGCACGTAAAATGGTTTTGAAATTTTTTTTAAAACGACCCGCTTTATGGCCAAAAAACCCCCAAAAACAGTTATTATTATTATTATTAGCTAAACTAGAATTTTTAGAAAGATGCGGGTTTCTGTATATGGTAGGGTACATTAAAGGCTACAAATAAGCCAAATTTTATCAAAATCGTTAGAGCCGTTTTTTAATAAAAAAATAATAATAACAGATTTTTTGGGGTTTTTTTGGCCAAAAAGGGGTTTGTTTTTCAAAATTGTTCAAAACCCTTTTTCGTGCATCTATACAGGCGTACTGGACATGTCTGGTGCAAATTTGGTTGAAATCGATCGAATAGTTTTCTCTCTAGCTTTGTATACTTTTATTAAAGTAGGCGATTAACTAATAAATATTATTATTATTAGCTAGAGAGAAAACTATTCGATCGATTTCGAACAAATTTGCACCAAACACGTCAATTAGGTCTTTATAGATGCACGTAAAAAGGTTTTTAAAAATTTTGAAAAACAACCCCCTTTATGGCCAAAAAACCCCCAAAAATCAGTTATTATTATTATTAGCTAAACAAGAATTTTTAGAAAGATGCGGGTTTTTGTATATGGTAGGGCACATTAAAGGCTACAAATAAGCCAAATTTTATCAAAATCGTTAGAGCCGTTTTTTTATAAAAAATAATAACTGATTTTTTATGGGTTTTTTGCCCAAAAAGGGGGTTGTTTTTCAAAATTGTTCAAAACCCTTTTTCGTGCATCTATACAGGCGTACTGGACATGTCTGGTGCAAATTTGGTTGAAATCGATCGAATAGTTTTCTCTCTAGCTTTGTATACATACAGACATACATACAGACATACAGATATAGATACAGACATACAGACAGACATTTTGTAAAAACCACTTTTTTGGACTCAGGGGGTCCCAAAACGGATATTTCCACAAAAATCTCAACATTGATTTTTTTTTTGCGATCACTACTTTCTCTATACTATAGTATAGTGAGAAAGTAAAATGAAGATATTCTCATCCCGATGTAACATTGAATGAGCTCATTACCATTACAAAATGTTACTCAAGTGAAGGCCATCGGCCCCATTTTCTAACTTCTTATTGCCTTGAAAATATTTAACTGACTTTGCTAGCATTAATTACTTAAAATGTTGGGCTTCAGAGTAAACCTTACAAATATTTTCATTTTTAGGTTCTGTTTACCATAGACAAAATGTTACATATGATACAATACATGTATCAATTTTAGAATAAGGTAGTATGATAACATTTATTTTATCTTTAGGTGACAGCAAACGTGCAATGGACGAGTATACTTCTGAAATTATGATGGGAGGTCATAACACTCTAGTAGTGCATAACACCTGTGAAGACTCACTTCTTGCTTCACCAATAATACTAGATCTAGTCATTCTGGCTGAGCTATGCTCAAGGATTGAGTTTCGTTCTGATCCAGTTTCACCTTACTTCACATTCCATCCTGTTATGTCTATTCTCAGCTATCTTTGCAAAGCACCGCTTGTACCCAAAGGTATTGTACCGCCTTTAGAATATGCAAGTTTTAAGAATTTTACTTTAAAGGTAAAATTTATGCAATATTTTCTTAATGATTTTATTTTATGCCAGTTTATGTTTAGACCAGTCATTAGAGCAAAAAAGAAGCAGTTTTTGCTAAAAAATTTAACAGCTAACCGATTGTGCTATGGCTCAAGGAATAGTTTAAATATGAAAATACCACCTTCTGAAACAATGATTTTGTATTGTAGAATTATTAAAACAATAAAAACCGTGAAAAATGTGACTTTTTTTGTTTCTTCGCTTATATTTTGTAAATCATTGGATCAAACGCTATACTTTCAATGGAAAGTTGTAAATTAAAAACCTTTAAAACGAGATTATGTACGTCTTATCGATGCATTTTTGACTGAAAATTTAATTTTTTTTCAAAAATAATGTCTATAATTTCAATATTTTAAAAGTTAAAGCTTTGAAATTGTTTAAAGTGATAGTTAATGACATGCAAATTAACCATGCACAAGATGGGGTCTAAATATATAAATTTTGGATAATAACTGTTTAAACAATTTGGAGTGTTATTTAAAAAATACATACAAATGAATTGTTATAGCCGATTTAAATTTTTCAAACAGGTTCTGAACGTAGCGATCATGAGCTTCAAAACGTATATTTCACATTTTCGTAAAAATGATAAGAAGTTGGTTAAAAGTGGTCCCGAAAATTATCCTAAACACGCGAGCAATTGGTCGGAGTCTAGTGGAGTGAAGTGGGGGGGGGGGAACTTCTCCGCTGCTTTAAGTTAATCAGTAAACTAGCCAGCCGTAAAAATGAATTTATATGCATTTTTCAAGCTCTCTAAATTGTTCAAACAGTTATTATTCAAAATCAAATATATCCGACAGGGCCCACCTTGTGTGTGGTTAATACATATGCCATTAACTGCCATTTTACACAATTATTCTCCTAAGCTGTAACTTTTAAAACGTCAAAATTTTATTTTTTCATGTTTTTTTATTATTTTTTCAGTCAAAAATGCATTGATCAAGATTTACAAGGTTTCATTTTAAAGGTTTTTAAATGTAATACAACTTTTTAATTGAATGTATAGCGTTTCATCCAATGATTTACAAAATATAAGTGAAATCCAAAAAAGTCAAATTGTTCATTGTTTTTGTTATTTAAAAAATTCCACAATAAAAATCATTGTTTTCCAAAGTGGTATTTTTTATCTACAAACTATCTCTCACGTCATAATACAGTTTGCTGTAAAATTTTTTAGAGGATAAATTTAATTGATAAAAAATAGAGGAAATCTGCCATTTGTATACCTTTTATAGATTAATTGGCAAACCAACAATCATTAAAAATAGATTTACATCATAAGCGAACAAAAATGGTAGTTGGAAAAAAGCTATGAAAACTCCATGGCAGTGTATGTGTATTTATTATGGTTTTCTTACAATAACCTTGATTTGTTTTGCTTCATTTATGTATTGTATTAGAAAGAATCCAAGTAAAACAGAACAAAATAAAATTATAAAAAAGTAATTGTGATTAGATAAAATAGTACATATACTGAAAAATATAGCATAGAATAAAGTTTATAAAGATACCTAGTTTCGGAACTCAAAATAGTAAACAGAAATTTAAATATCTGTTTTTGTTTGATTATATATTTTTTCTCTTTTTCTTAAATTGATCATTTCTTGTAATACATTTGGATGAGTGCTCATTTTTACAATGTGCAAAACTGGATACAGCAGCTAAAAAATAAATAAAAATAATATCGAAAATAAAATTGTATGCTTAGTTAATTACATTTCTATAATTTTTAGGTACACCCGTCATTAATGCACTTTCAAAACAGAGGGCTTGCATTGAGAATGTGTTGCGTGCATGTTTGAGCCTTCCACCTGACAACAATATGCTGCTGGAACATAAACTACCATCAAGTCTATTTGTTCCACGTCCAATAAATGAAACCATCGTCAATGAGATTAAGATAAAGCCAAAAGATCAAGTGTTTTACACATGAAACAACAACTACTACTTGGCATTCTGGCTGTCTCTTGTATTAAAAAGAGTATTATTTTAACTGTATTTTTATACCCAAAGTAAAACTTCTACTTAACATACCATATATTATGTCCTTTAAGTATTCTAGGAATAAGAATAATAACTAGGATTTATAAATTACTTATCAAATATGTATCTAGTGATAAAGTCAAAGTTTTAATTACTCAGCTCTATAGGAGAAATTTACTAAATTAAAAATTCATTTTTGTTCTTTAAAGCAGTAAAAAAATATATAATAAAGTACAATACCTTTTATTTTTCCGTCAGTGACCTCTTTTTTGTTGTTCTTTTGACGCGTTTCGGGACGTCTATCCCATCTTCAGAAAAGCCCTCTATATATAGAGGTTGTCAAAACGTTAATAAAACACATAAAACACAACACATTTAAAAAACACAGTACGTAGATGCGCATCTTATGACATCCGGACATAGACGATGTGTAACGTGCTGTGCTTTGCAAGCCGTTTACAAACAATTTATTAATAGAAAACAAAAAAAAAATGAAAAATAAAAATTTAATTTTGACAAAAATATTTCTAAGTTATTTTTAAAAATAAAAAAAAATACCTTTACTGTGCAACAATTATTTATTATTTCCTACCTTCAATCCATTTACTTATTTAATTAATTAAATTACCATTTTAAAATATTGCAACACCTTAATCCCAATAAAAACAAACAAACATAACCCCAAAATTGAAGTTAGGTTATGTTTTGATCACATCTGTTACTCCACAGTTGATCAGTAAATATCTGTTACACATAACCTTTCATATCTGTGACTACAATTCCTTGGTTAAAATTGGACTCGTCCAGAACCATGGCCGCCATGTTTGTCACATGATGACTTTGCCTCCAAACCGTCCCGTTCACCAAAGATTGTCGCCATTTTGAATTACACTTACAAAGAAAACTAAAAACTGAATTTATGATTTAAACAAGGTCCGTTACCACAAAGTACTACTGGAAAGGTTAATACTCAAATTAAAAACTCATAGTGGTTGACATTATTACTTTACTGAAACATTCTAAATTATAAAAACACATACATCAATTATTATTTCAAGTTGGCAACTCATCGTTTTAATTACTTCAATCACACACTCAAACACACAAATTCATTATTAATAATTTTACCTTAGATATACAAAAACTTATATTTATAAATTATTCAAATGCAGACTTAACCAAATTAGTTTATTACTTACGATCGTGTTGTTTTAGAGTGCACTTTAAAAAGATAGATATGAATTTACAAAGATAAAAACTTATAAGACGTATGAATTCAATTAAAACATAAAAACCCCATTAATTCTTTAGTTCGTCGCACTTTGGCCACGTAGATTCTGATTCACTTATAATATCGTTGCACTTGTTATAGATCTCTTTGAAATTAGTTGGAAGCCATGTTGCACGTGCACGCAAACTTTCGAAGTTGATGATTTAAAAACAATTCACAAGCAATTCTTACATTTTCGCTAGTGAACAATACACAGCACTGTCCTTACTCCTCCTTAAACATTTATAAACGGTAGTTCAACTTTGACTACCGCAAAAAAGCACTTGTTAAAACATTTTGTTGGACTAGCCGCAGAACACGTCTGTACTGGACTCGAAACTTGATGCAAGTGGGACGCTCCAAGCTCCTTCTTTAACGTTCTCCTTTCAATCACACCATCTGACGTCATCAAAACTAGAAGACCAATGAGAAGCTGTTTTTTCTTTTCTCCAGGGGACCGTAAATATGTTCCCCTACGACTAGTAACGCTAAGTACCAACATTTTAGGACAAAATTTCTGTCTCTATCATAGATGGATTACACAGGCTCTCAACTTAATCTATCAAGTGTATTTCTTACAATGTCTGAAATCGTCTTTCGATATTTATTCATCACTGTCTAAAACTTTAGTGGACCATAAGTTCAAACTCTCCAATACCTTTTAACTGTTTTTTATAATTTGACACATCGTGAAACATAATTTAAATATTTAAACAAAAATGAATTTAAACATGAAGTTAATATTACTTTTGATTTAATCTGAATTACTAATTAATGTCTGCATTTCCCTTTGAATTTCTATGTTCATTAATATTATGAAATAACTAAATCCTTTAAATTAGGCTAATGTCCAAAATTTACCTTATGACCCTTTTTACGTTATTTTACTATTTTGATGTTTAAAAACCCTGAAACTCACATGTATTACAGATGTCCGTCATAAGAGTCGACTTTATATATTGTACTTTATTATATATATTAGTGACCTGGATACTATAAAAATGAATTCAGTAAAAAAAGATTAACACTATTGAAAATGTACTTTATCTTTTATTCTCCAGTAATAAACCTTGTGAAATTTTCTCCAAAAATGTAAACATTAACATTTAAAAATGTTTATCAATTTAGACAAAACTTTGTTTTCGATTATGGTGTTTTGTAATCTATACAAATATAATAGTTTTGACACTAATAATTTTTGTTTCCTAGAAAAGTTAGCTATGCCAGCCACTCTTAAATTATAGAGCTAATGTTTTAATTTATAGGGTGGCACAAAAGTCACTTGACACTGACACATACTGATTTATTTAATTTATTAATGCATCCTTCAAGTGTAATACTAACATCATGGGTTAAAACTATTGCACTTCTTCTTGCTGTCAATTTGTTTTTACCGACTGTCAAGTGACTTTTGCGTCACCATAATAAACATCAGTGGGTGTTTTTAATGTTGTTCAGCTTCAGTTGGTGGATAGGTTTGAATAACTTTATACAGTGTTGAATATTTTACTGTATATAATTATGTTATGTATATTCTATCATTCAAAAGAAGAAAGTGTTATAAATAGAAGTTTATTCTTTTTTCTGAAGCCAGTATAGTGTTATAAAATTTAAGGAAATTACAACCTGACCAGAAATTGTAAACAGGACCCTTCAATTTATAGCTAAAAGTTTCTGGTTTGAATAGCAGTCAAGTCTTAAATAGTTTACTTTTAATTTGATTCCTAGCTTCAAATGGGACTTCAAGCACTAAGTATAATTGTTTATTATTTTATTAATTGTGTTATAAATACATGTTACTTTTTATATATTTTATTAAATTTTAAACTTCTAGTTACCAAAATATTAGAGATTGTTGTAATATTGCCGTCTGTGTAGCTTGAGAGTGCTAGAATGTGAGATCTGTTGTGCTGCTCTTTTGATTAAATGGTGTTATTAATGAATCATTTTATTGTGTATTCTTTTATAGAAAATAGCTGTTATTACTTTTTCCTTTACAATCCTCCTTTTCTGAATAATTGGAGGAAACGGTATGCCTGTATCAATGTTCAGGTTACTGTGAATTCTGATTAGAAATTTTCAAGACTAAGTGCACATTTCAGGAAGTTAGAATGTTTCCCAATTATAAACTTTTTCCTTTTTTACTCTTTAATATTTCTTGCAGTCAAGACTACATGTGTCTTGCCATCGTTGATACAAGAAAATGTTTGAAACATAATAAATATAAAAGAACTAACCACTAGGAGCTCATTCTCAGTACTGCCAAAGTCTGATTCATACAAAAATCAAGAAGTAAGCCTAGCTGCAACTATACAATAGAATGTACTTATTTTCTAGGATGGTCAGGATTCATCCACCAAGTTTCTATGTTATTCACATCACATTCAATTATTTAGCATTATGATTGTTCGCAAAATTTGAAGTTGTTGGATTATATATATTGAAACAACTCAAAAGATGTATAATAGTTTTCTAAAAGAAAACTACTGTTTAAAATATTACATCAATAAAAATTAATTAAAAGAAGTGACCACGACATCTAACGGTGAAAGGGTGAATTAACATCAGGAATAAGAAACAAAAACTAATACAAACAACGTTTGTGATCAAATTAATAATTTCCAGAACAGCATAGCAAACAAAATTATAACCATTACATTCTAATTAATTTAGAACATCCGAAAACCTCAATAAATTTTCAAGAGTAACAAAAAACTCACATCAAAACTAAACATTTTAATTTTAAGTCGGTCTACCGTCGCTAAGACCAAAATATTGTGCAAGGGAATAGAATTGTACAAATATCTTTTCATAGAAGCCACTATAAAAAAACCAAGAATATCCAAAGATTCCTAAGGAAATAAGCTTTCCGAATAGTACATTTAATCGTTACAGCATCAACAGATCATATGATCAGACGAAATAAACCACACAATTCTACATAGCTTATTTAAGTTAGGAAACAACAGGATAGGCATATCGTAACCTTGCAATCTGATTGGTTGAGAATATTACGTGGATCCATTTTAGTACTGTATTCAAATATATGAAATTCTGAATAAATAAAAGGAAGGGTAGGGCAGGTCATGTAGATAGTTACAATTTTTAAGTTGATTATCATTTGTGGTTGGTGCAGGAATTATTTGATGTTAGGTTTTATTTTAAATAGAGAATCTTATAAGTAAAGAGACATAAGTTCAGTTTTTTCTCGCAGAGTTTTAATAAATAAATCCAATTCAATACTAAACTGAATTCAAGGGTTTATTTCCAGTCAAAGTTGTTGCAATACATAAAGTTTGTTTAAAAAATTTACTTAAAGACTTAGTCACAAGGTTGCTCCTCAGGTAAAGGACAATTAATTGCAGAAAATGCAAACATAAATAACCTTCCAACTTACGTGTGCACTTGATCCTATTGTTTGAATCCTATCAAAAATTTCCATGACACCACATTGTCACTCCCCAATGTTTACTTCTAGGAAATGTCACGATATGTGAAGCACGAGGGATGCACATCGCAAAAGTGGCGAGCATACAAACACATCGGGCAAGGACGGCGATAAACAGTTGGAGACGATCTTAAGAGCCATGCATACCAACTTTAGTGCGCTGTGAAAGTGACAGCGCTATTAACATAGGAGGTGAATCTTAATTTGTTATTTACCGTGAAACTAAGGCTTTTAGCAAGATTTTGTCCAAATAGTTAACTACAACTAAATCTATTAAACATTTCTATTGAATAGTTTTAATCATTTTATATTAAACATGTGTGCAAAAATTGGAAATCAAATTTAGCTTTTCCCATAAGAAAAAATACGTGTTTTTCGTTCCGTTTTTACATACTTCAAAATGTATATTTTAAAAATAAAATTTATATGAAACGAGAGCTTGTTATTTCGTTTTGGGAACTATTGAATTGTTTTAATTCATACTATTTCCATTTTTGTGTTTAAGAGTGTTTAGTTAACCTATTTCAAAGAATAATTTTTGTGCAAGTCGGTAGTAGTTCAAGGATTTTGCAATAGGTTGCGCCAGTGCTGTTTACCCCTATTCTCCCTCCTGCTCCTGTCCCCCACCTTTCTATCCCTCCGTAGACTTTATGCAGTAGTACAACTACAAATAATATTATTATGAATCATAAGTGATTGTGTTATACTGGACCTTATTGTATTTTCTTGTAAAAAAGATTTTGACACTGTCAATATTAATTCAAACGGACCGAATTCGATTTTGTTTGATTACTGCGAAATCAACAGTTGTTAGTGTTTAGGTATTTTATTAATTTTCTTTTCGTCACTAAGATTAGGCCTATATTATCTGCCTTTTACCAATAATTGCTAATACAGTACTATGCCTTCTAAAATAAACGGTACCATGAACTGGCACATACTTTCTCACAAACACATTTAAATTACTAAACAGATCCACTGTGACTTGTAGGGTGGGGTAGGAGAGTTTTTTTTTATTAAAGTTGGAGATTAACTAATAAATATTATTATTATTATTATCTAGAGAGAAAACTATTCGATCGATTTCCAACAAATTTGCACCAAACACGTCAATTAGGGCTTTATAGATGCAAGTAAAAAGGTTTTAAAAATATTTGAAAAACAACCCCCTTTATGGCCAAAAAACCCCCAAAAATCAATTATTATTATTATTATCACCTAAACGAGAATTTTTAGAAAGATGCGGGTTTTTGCATATGGTAGGGCACATTAAAGGCTACAAATAAGCCAAATTTGATCAAAATCGTTAGAGCCGTTTTTTTTATAAAAAAATGACTGATTTTTGGGGGGTTTTTTTGCAAAAATGGGGGTTGTTTTTTAAAATTTTTCAAAAAAGTTTTTCGTGCATCTATACAGGCCTACTTGACATGTCTGGTGCAAATTTGTTTGAAATCGATCCAATAATTAAATAATAACTGTTTTTTGGGGGTTTTTTTGCGAAAAAGGTTTTTTTTTTAATTTTCAAAACTGTTTTTCGTGCATCTACATAATTGATTTGCAAAAATGATTATTGTTTACTTTTAAAATGTTTATTAGTAGCCTATACCCATATTTTGAAATAACTACTTATCACCATAATAGTTAGGTTACCTATTGTAGGTAAATAATTATAGATTAAAGTTTATTTGTGTACCACGAAATTTATAATAATAAATCACAATCTGTTTATACTTTTTCATTTTTCCTATTGTTAGGTTAATGTTGGTTTAATGTTGTTCGCTACCTTATACTGGTTTTAGCAAATTTTGTGAATAGTATTTTACAAGCTTCAGGCGTAGCCTACCTTTTATTTTTGAAAAAAAGGAGTTATGTTTTTTCATTTAATTGGCACAAGACTTCCTGTGTCATTTCCTTTCACGTAGATTTTACTACTTATAAAACCTCAGAATTGCAATCAAAGGGAAGTCAGCAATATTGGAGTTTGTTTACTTTTTTATGAAACGGTAAACTAATTGATAATCTATGTAACGCCTTTTATTCTGCCGGGTTGATTAAACAAAGCCTGTGGTTGTCGCGGTTCCTGGTAGTTAGGGTTTTTAAATTTCCTATTAGTACAAAATCCCGCACTTGTTTAGTGTATTTATAATTTGTATGACGAGGCAGATCTATCTCGTGCACAATTATTTCCCAGACCAATTGATTTTTGACTTTATCTAGATGATCCTATTAGGCATGTGAATGTTCAAAATATAAATTTATAGGGGATGATGATAGTAGTGTTTACAAGGAAATTCTTGATAAACGGCCGTACAAAAATTTAACCGTAGAAAAGGTTGAGTGCAAAAATCACCTTCTGCGTAATTTTTGCAACAAACTTAGAGAATTAGTAACAAAACCAGACAAATTTTGTGATGGAGTGTAATAAGTAGCCTTCTTTTTTTTAATATAATACTAGGGGAGACCCCTGCGTGCTCCGCACGCCAACCCCCAACGTAACCTTCTAAAAACATATGTTATGTTTTATTTATAATAAAGGTGTAGGATTAATAATAACCTCACAACTAAGACGGTAAATAATGTTAAATGTTCAATTTAAATTATTTCTTATTGTTTAAAGCAGTTATAATAACGGTTAAAAGAACCAGCAAGGCTCAGGTCTACTCTTTAAAATCCTAACCTAAAAGCTAGAAATACAAAAATCAAAATTTTGAAATCAGCTGTTAATGGAAATATTGGAGCAAATATATTATCTGTTATTTTATTCAATTGGTTGCTACGGTAATAAATGTAAATACATGTGTTGGTTGTAGCATAGGCTACTGATGCATTTTTAAAACTCGAAATAAAACTAAAATAAAAGTGTAAATCAAATATTTAGCTTCACAGTGACTTAGAACTATAAATTATCTTTTAAATAAAAAAATAATCATTAAAATCGGTTAAGTATTAACTTCAGGAAGTGAGTGAACTAAAATCAGGAATTTTTTTTAAATATATAGATGTATAAACTATATTTTGTTTATATTGCCTAAACCATTAAATTTATACAAGTCATGTGATTTGAATAAGCTGTTCAATCATTTTACTATCTGACCTATTTCATAAGATTCTAATAATACTTAAATTTCCCATAGTTTATACAAAATATGTCACAATACGATTATAGTCTTACAGTAGTTATTAATAATGAATACTAAGTCGGGTACGACAGCTACTATTTAAAATAGATAAAATTGTTTTGCGAATATGTTTTTCGTAAATATAATTATTTGTGTTAAATTTATTTAATTATAACTGTATAATTAATAATAATTACCTCCTAGTTTGGCAGAAGGTAAATTAATTATAATACATGTCTTTTAACGAAGAATACTCCTTATAATACTCCTACGGCACAAGAACGTTTGTTGAAAGGAGAATTTTCGTATTATTTATGTTTTAAATATTATAAAAAAATTATTTTAGAGTACAAATTGTGTATTAAAATCATTTATAGATTAAAATAAAAAATAATATTTCAAAATTAATGATATAAACTGAATTAAAGTTGTTGTAGGCCTAATAAATGGTTTGGAAAAAAATGTTGTGCATTTTGTCTTTATAAATTATCACTTTTCAAACTCGGAAATATTGTATAGGCCTAAATCATTACTTTCTCTTATATCAGACCAACCACCAAACTACTGAATTTAGCTACCAACATAAAATAAGGATTCTGAACTGAAGCCACGGTAAGGCAAAGGAATGAAATGAAGTATTGTGTTAAAACTTGTGTCTATCTCTGTCACTCTGTCTGGTGTGCCGGCGAGATGGAGGGGGCAAAGGAGAATTCGCAGTGACAGTACAGTTCGTTGTCTGGCACTGATACAGGCAGCGCTTACGGAATAAAAAGTAACTAAAATGTGATTTCTCCCCACGGGTAAGCATGACTCTTAACTGGTGTGGTAGAACAGCGACAGACGGAGGATGTCAGCACACAAGTTGAATGGGACCGAGGAGGATGTCAACAAACAAATACACCCAGTATCATTACCCAAGAACTGGTTTAATTTAGCAGGCACAGGATGTTGATTTTATATGTATGTGTTATAAAAATTTATGTAACTAGTAACTACCCTCAAATGTAAAAATGTAGGTATAAGGTAAGTCAAACTTTGGGAGGTTGCGTGATGTTACACAAGGAAGCATAAGTTAGTTGTAGTGTGCCACTTAGTTTAGGTTAGTAAAGCAATGGTATGGCGAATTGTAAAAGATGTGGATATAACACAGTACACATTTAAACAGACAGCAAAAAAAGTAAAACTGAGAAGGGGGAAAATTTATAAATAGGGGTGAAGAACAAGAAACAAGGTCTTAAGCCAGTGGTGAGAGGGAGGAGGATTTTAGAGGAAGGGATTGAGCTACACGGAGACCAAAGAAGATTATTAAAAGTGAGGGTAACCTTGTGAATTCTGGGGAATGAGAAAATGGTGGTAAATTCAGTTTTTGGGTGTTATTAAAATCAAATTGGGGGATATTCAATATTGATTGGGTCTGTAAGAGTAGTCTCTTGAATTCATTTTGCTTGTGAGTTGGACATTAAGGGTTTGCCATATAATGATACCGTAGTGTTAAATATATAATATATAATATTAGTATAAATAAAATATCTGTACCACCGATTTTTTAATGTTTGTATCTTTTAAAATCCTCTCACACACTAGTATATAATAAAGGGCCAAGCGGGTTGCATTAAAAACATTCATTGAGCCCCGTAACAACTGTTTATTCCAGCTGTGCCAAGGGCACTATAAAAGTATCTCATGAGACAGCGTCTAAATGTTCTTTTTGTCAAGTAACTATGAGCAAGTTTGTCACACACATCCTCACCACCTTTTGACAAATTCTAAAACTCTACCAAGTGGAAAGAGAATAATTCGACCACGCAGCTGAACCTCTGACGTGAGTTGAGCAAATTTCCAAAGTTAAGTTTATAGGCCTATGTTTTAGGGTTTCAACCAACAATTTGGGAAATACCAACGACGGTGCTGAATAGCTGCAAAATGGTTGGCATGCCATTCTTCATATGTGAGTATCTTCAATACACAAAGCATTGCGTTCTTCGCACGCCAACCCCACGGTAGAATCCATGACTTTGAACCGGGTACTTCTATGGTATTTTACGTTTTGATCGATTTTGGGGGAACCAAGCGAGCTATAAGGTCGCGTAAGAAAACAAAATGTGCATAATAACATCCTACATTTATATTTGTAGAAAAAACTAAAAAAAAAAAATTCATTCTCGTAGGAAAAATCTAAAAAAATAGTTACTTCCTGTCAAAAAAGTGCTTCAGATTGTTGGATTTTTTTGGCTAACGAACTCGTCTGAGCGATGTAGACAGCCAACACATGTGTCCACTGGCAACGAGAATAAAAAAAAAGGCGTATATGAAAATTTCATCTAAAAATTCAAATGTAAAGAGAGAGGCATATAGTGTATTTGTAATAGTTAACTTGATCGATTACCTATGTAGAATTGTATATCATAGGATAGGAGATAGAGAGTAGAGAAATTAAAGAAAAATAAGTAAATAACCTATATAAACAAAAAATAATTTTTAATTTGGACTTAGAAAAATTTCATCGAAAAATAAAATGTTGAATTATTGATAGTTTAATTTGCAATTTGTTGCAGGTGTACCAAATCGGACTTAAAATGCTGCCGCTAGAGCGAACACATATATATATGATTTTTAATGACACCCCAAAATGTGTTCTGGGGACCATGATCGGTGCTCATTTGCTACTCCTGACCTTGGGTCTTACCATAAGGGCCACTGCAAAAGCTAAATTTTTCCTATGGAAATTCGCTAACAAGAGAAGTACAGAAACTACAGTGAAAGTAGTTCTGTACTGGTCAACAGAACAACACATTTTTTGGTTTTTCATTATATGCAACAATCATTTTGTCTGGTTGGTACAAGAACCGAGATGTACCCACAGTTATTCCTTTAGTTGAAACTATAGAGGGAGTTATCTCTCGTTTGTTTTTTCGTAAAGTTCCAACTAGGGCGAGTTTACGATCAAGAAGCTCTTCTGTGAGCTCATATGAGCAAAACCAATTATCTACAGTGACGTTGCGATTACTCGTTTTTTAATTTTTCAATCACTTTCAGCACATATACTGGGTTGGCACCAGTAAATCACTTTTTTTTGTTTGTTTTATGGTATTTTTTCCCAATATAAGGGATTCCAAAAATGAAATAAAATGTTTGAGCATCACACAAGGATACATATTTGTCAGGCTTTGCGGAAAGGCTTGAAGAGGCATTTCTCCTAAAATTCACTAGGGTTTTGTCGACAGTAACATACTCTGAAGGAGTGTAGTTGTTCTAGCAGTTTTCACAAAAATTATTTAAAACTCATTGTTTTGTATCCAAGTCACTGGTTATAATGAATAAAACTTATTAT
>JAGFPH010000100.1:199546-212833 GCA_018207615.1 Philaenus spumarius
GGTCAATATGTTTGGTAGGACTACTCCATATTCTGCAGATCTGAATGTCTTTTTATTATTTTGTTCTTTCGTTGGTTTGTTCTTATGTATTGTGTATTTTTTAAGAATCGCATCAATCATGGAGGTCCTATATCCGTTCTCTACGGCTATATATTTTATAATGTTAAGTTCTTTATAGAACTCCTTGCTTAGTGGTGTTGTTATCAATCTATGGACAAAACTATTATATGCAGCCATCTTGTGTGTAGTTGGATGATGGGATTCCGCATGAATAGTAGATACGGTGGTTGTGGGCTTTCTAAAAATCTTGTATTGAAAAGCGTCCGCTCTGACAACTGTGAGATCCAGAAAATTTAGCGATCGCCTCGTCTCCACTTCAAGGGTGAATTGGATATGGCTGTTGATTTGATTCATATACTTTTTCATGTTTTCAATCTGTCTGAACGTTCCGTTGAATATGACAAAGGTGTCATCTACATAACGGGAATAACTTACTATGTTTTTGTGAAGTTTATTTTCTTTGGACAGAATCATTTTCAAAGGCAATAGCCCAGGAACAACATTTCACTTTTTGCACAGTTGAAAACGGCATGGTACATAAGACACTTTACAATGCAACTTAATAACAAATGCCAATGTTTATTACCAAATATGTTCATTGTTGTGGATACACGCAGTCAGCTGATAGATTTAAAATAGTCTAAACAGCTGTAGCTGTTCCTATTCTAAATAAAAGTAGGTTTACTCTTAAAATACGATTGCTGATTTTGTTGTTTTTTTGTTTTTCCACCATTTTGTTTGGATCAGTCAGAATTAACTGATACTCAGGGGTATTTCTTTTACACATGTGTTAGTCACGACTGTAGAATTTCAAGTCTGTAGCGCGCTCTATACGTCTGTCATATCAATTCAAAAATAGGGACCTCTTCGTGGGACACCCGGTATATTACCTGATGGAAATTTATAGTCGAGTTACTAGTAATAGATAAGAGAATTACTAAATAAAGTAACATCCATTACAAAATGAGGTGGAGTGCATGAATGGTACTGTGGGGCTTTCGTTAACCCCAAACATGACTCAACATGCAATTTGAGTAACAAAGACAAAGTAGCAATCCCCTCTTGTCCACAGCTGGAAAGCAACTGGTGGGACATATACTCAAATGCATAGCGCTTGGAGATAATATTGATGCATGCCCATTGCATTTCAAAGCGTCCTGGGTTGGTGCTAACCTCACCGTACCATTTGAGGGTTAAAACAGAGTGAATGTAATGAAATATTTATTAATTATTAGTGGTTATTATTTATTATGTGTAGCCATAGGTAAAATCTTGTACTTAACTTGTGCAGTAATGCATGTACACTTGTTATGTAAATAGCTATTAAACAACTTTTATGTTTAGCAAAAGAGGAACATAATAAAAATAATAATCTAATCACATTAAACAACTGAATCATAATATATTTTGTTTTTTAATATTTCACATTTTGACCTTTACCTAAATGCTATTAATTATTTGTGTATTGTATACTTTTAGTCCTATGTACAACAAAATTATTTGAAATAAAATGGCTAATATTACATTTGTATATCTAATAACCAGTTGTTAAACATATTTTCTAATATATTTACATTTTATACAATATACCTATGGTGTTCTTACGTAGTGCATATCAAGGAGCCCAATAAAACAGTATGATGAAAAGGTAGAATTTGAAATTAGTATTAATAATTATATTGTACATAATAAATACTGAACAAAACTAGTTTTTAATTATTATAAAATATTTTCTAAGAATAAGCCAGTTTGAAAAGCTAAACTTCCATTGATAAAAAATCTCAACTACACTTCATTGTGATTTTGAAAATTTTATACGCAAAATCTGCATAAATTAACAGATGACAATCTAATCAGCCGTTTTCTACAACCAAGAAGTGTTGTCAAGCCAATGGTGAGGGAGGAAGGAGGAGCATAGAGTATGTAAATAAGATACTTTGTGGGATGGAGCCGCACTTTAAGGCTAATGAAGACGGGACCTACAGTTTTACACGGAATCCAAACCACAGCCAATGATGTTTGTTAAGAAAATATTTAGAAAAAGAAGTTCTTTAATGTGAGATTGTCTAGAAATTAGTTAATATTTTTTGCTCAAAGTTATTTTATTATTAACTATGTATTATAGAATTCCTAAAAACAACTATTTTTGTAGATACAGTAATTAAATAGTAAAAAAATTTTAAATTACAAATTTGTATATTTAAAAAAAACATGAATACTGTTATGAATACTAAGTATTAATACAATATAACTGTTATCAGTGACAAGTTTAATTTTGGCAACAATTTTGACATAAAATAGAAAAAGGTACTTGTAAAAATATCAGTATTGGAAAAATGAAGAGAATGAATACATTTGCAGTAAAGAATTGAATAAAGTAGTTGTAAATCTTGTGAAGAAGAAGCCTGTTACATACAGTACATACTTGGTCTGGTTGTCAGTATCTATACATACCGTAATTAATTTGCTATGGGTTATTTTGTGAGTAGAACTCCTCCTAGAGTTTTTTTTACCGATTTTGGTGTCATTTTAAAGAGCTGAAGTTGTGTGTCCCTTAAAATGAGCACAATTTATGATAAGGGCTTCGACATGTTGCCATGTTATCCTAAATGCTAGCAAAACAGGAAGAACATATGTTTCAGGCATAACAGCTGTTATAACAAATGCTAGCAAAACAGGAAGAACAGATGGTTTTTTTAACATTTTGTTTACTATTGTTTACAAAACACATTTGCAATTCGAATACTTAAGTCAAAGAGATAAAATGGAATAAATGGGATGGGACCCTTAAAAGTAAATAAAGCAATAATGAAGCATTGCCAGGTCCACTAGTATATTATAATGTCTAATGTCTACAAGTTCACTATACAAATCAGAACTCCTGCCTGAAAATTATTATGCAATTCATTTAAAAAAATTAAACTGACCAAAGCTTTTTCTCTGAGTTTTATTAAATTACTTTCAGAAACTTTTCAAGAAATCTCTTGATACTAAAGAATTAATTCCACAGCTAGTTTCCTTACATTGCACTATAGAATTATGTTAAGGGGCAAAGAGAAAAGTTACTGTTGTATTTAGTTTTTCTTATTTTCTATTAACATAAAGTTTGACTTACACAAAGTTAAAGCTTCTTTAAACTATCTGTTAAATTACTTTGACAAAACCTTGATAACACCAAACAATTCCACAAGTCAGCTAATCTATTAAGTTACAAAATAAAATCTTCTAATGTATACTGTAGGGTAATAACTCTAAAGAGTAGTTATAGATATCATCAGATATTTTGGGGATGACCCTGAAATATTACCCAACTTGAAAAGGCGTGTTGAACCTTCTACTGGGAAGGTTATAGCCCAGTCAATGTAGGTTACAACTACCAGTAATTTGCAATACGGCTGAATTTTTTTATAAGTACCTTAAAGTATGTAGATTAATATAAAAAAAGTTTACCAGTCTATCAATTTCCCAAAGTCAAAAAAAAATTAGAAAAACATTTTTTTTTCGATATTCCTTAATATTTTGAGCTGGGATGAAGATAAAAAAAATAAAAAATACCACGGTGTAGGATAAGTATTTTTAAATAAAAAAGGTCATATGTATTTTTTTCCTCCAAGCAATGGTTTGTCTGGAAAAAATTCGATAATGCAAGTATGTATTTTGCAGCAGGGGAAATCACTAAACATTGAAATCTCATTCATATATAAAGCGTTGGCTCATTCTAAATTGGCTGAATTTTAATATATCGAATTGAAACTTGACATAAGGGTTAAAATATATATTTTAAATATTTATGCTGAGTCTCAGCTTGTTATCTCGAAAATGACCCGATCTAGAGCCACTTGACTCATCAATGGGTTTCTCGATTTTATGAGTACTCGACCCACGAACTAATTTCAATCTATTCCAGTTTCGTCAATTTTTGGAATATCAACATCAAATTTGTTTTACAAGTTGAATACACCAGTGTAAATATTTTTAGTAAGTATGAACGATTTTTTTCGTGTTATTTTTAAAAACGAGATGCTTGAAAATAGTCTTCAATGAAAATAGTTTTGGATTCAATGACTCCATTTTTGACATTTTTTAACATATCGATTTAAAAATTGGTACAGAAGTTAAAAACTCAATTGTTTTTTGCTATACTTATTTTAAACCTATATTTTAAAAATTGACTAATCTGCAGCTGATCAACTCAAGCGTTTTGATGAAAAATCTAAAAAGGTCTAAAATTATACTTTTATAAGTTACTTGTGCTTTTAAAAGTAAATAATAAAAGGTTTATACTTCTCGATATTGTTTGAATCTATATGTTTAACTTGCAAAAAAACTTTTAGGTTGATATTTTGAAAATTGTCTAAACTGGAGCCGATTAAAATTAGTTCGGGGGTCCGGTACTCCTAAAATCGAGACACCCATTGATAAGTCAATTGGCTCTAGATCGGGTCATTTTCAAGATAACAAGCTGAGACTCAGCATAAATGTTTAAAATATATATTTTAACTTCCTTGTCAAGTTTGAATTCGATATATTAAAATTCAGCTAATTTAGAATGAGCCAACGTTACATGTATGAATGAGATTTCCCCTTTCTGTGATTTCTGCCGTAGGCATAGTATTTGTTTTTAGCTGTATTTCTAATTTTAGTGAATAAAAATACATTTTTGTATTAAAAATACATTGTTGTTAATACTTTTTAACAAAATTTATTTAAAAAAATGTTTTTAGCAAAAAAAAATTATTTTTCTTTATCTTCATCCCAGCTCGAAATATTAAGGAATATCGAAAAAAAAAAAAATGTTTTTAGATTTTTTTTTCGACTTTGGGAAATCAATAGACTGGTAAACTTTTTTTATGTTAATCTACATACTTTAATGTACTTTAAAAAAAAATCTGCCGTATTGTAAATTACTGGAACTTTTGGTCTAAAATTACCCCGACCGACTGTGGCCTATTGTATTAGTGCTAAGACACAGTGTTGGCAGGGTAACTCATAAATGTGGTGACCAAATCCAGATGTTTTTAGTTAGGCATTTAAAACTTCCCCACTTGCCTTGTTGGCAGTTAGCTAATCTCCCAAGATATCTAATGTGATCTTCAAATGCACAATTTGCCTTTAATAGTTCTGAAGAATTGTAGACATGTTTTCTTGTGATTTCAGAAAACACAAAAACTTTACAAAACTAAGCCACTAATCCATATTCTCTAAAAAATTCTAATATAAATAAATAAAAAGATATTCTTAAATGTTAAATAGATGTATAATATTAATTAGATATCCATCAAACCTGATTTTTAATATTTATGGAACAACTTCAAAATGCTGGGTATAGTTGTAATTTTATTTTGTAATGAAAAATAAACTACTGAATCGCAAAATTTAAAAAGTAAAAAAATATTTTTATTGAACATGTATTTTTTTACTGCAAAGAAAGCAAAAGATTTAAAAGTAAAAGACATACATAATTCTATCAAAGTGCATTGGAGTTATAGATTTAAGTCTGCAAGACACTCATATATTATTAAAGCATTACATATTTTAAAGTTCAGTTTATGATATAACTTTAGAAGGTATCTGTTAAATTATAGTCCAACTAAAATATGGGGTTGAAATTAATTGTGTTCACAGAAAATTTTAAGCTGTTGTTGTCCCTGCATACTGCTAAATGGTTAGCAATGTTGGTTAATGCTTCAAAAAGAAAATTACACACAACACTTCCTTTTGGCGGCCTACAGGCGCAGGAAGATTTCAAAGTTCCTATTTACTTCCTAACCTAAACACTAAGTAGTATTATTTCAGTTATAAAAAAATTCAAACAAAAAAATAATTTAGAAAAATTATAATTTTGAACAAGCATGATTTATTTATTACCGCATTACATTACATTATGGGTGAGCAAAATTGGTTGCATAAAAACCATTACGGTATTGTTTTTATGCAACCAATTTTGCTCATCCATTATAGTAAGGGTTGGTCTAGTGGTTGTATTAAAAAAATTGTTTTAGAAGTGTGTATAAACCTACTAAATTAGTTATGCATATTTTTGACCTTCAACTTCAACCAATATTTATATAAATAGTTTGAGCAAATTTGTTGGTACTACAGGAAGAATAATAACTTTAAACGGATGCAATATTATCATATTTTAACGGAATGATTTTTCAGTTTTTCAAAAATCTTCCTTTTTTTTTGTCTGATTTTATCTAATAACGAACCCAACCAACAGTTTCTACCTCTGTCTGTTTTTTCTATCAGTCCTGAAGTCATTTTTGCCAACAGATAGTAACATGTCCATGAAAAAGTTATACATAATACAGTAGAGCGTCGGAAATCCGAACTAATTGGGACCGAGGGGGTTTCGGATTATGAATTTGTTCGGATTTTTGAAAATAACCAAGAAAAGGCCATTTAATCTAAAATATATGTCCTTTAATCGATTAAAGTGGTTAAACAGTACAAGCAGTAATGTAATTACAATACAGTATGTAAGACTACTTACATATTATGATTTAGAAGAACCTGCACCTACACAGTATGGCCAACATGATTACACTTGTAACTCTCAATTACAGTACAGTACATAATTAAAATTTACTTGTACATTATAGTTAACACAAACAAAATATTGAAAAAATACTGTATACTACACTACTGTATGTACGACACACTGTTATAATGATTACACAAAGAGAAATGAATGAACTTTCTGTATGTATTATACTGCTAGCGCTAAAGCAGCTTTTTAGCGTGACAGTGAAAATACTGACAGCCAGTCTGTTGTGAGGGCGTGTGAGAGCAGGAATTAAGAAGTGTTTTAAAAGAGATAATAACTTCAACTGCGATACAAATTTTTGTGAAATTTTTAACGACGCAATAATTGGAATTTGCGAAAAACAAAAACAAATTTTTTGCAGGGGCTGCCTCAGAACGCGTTCGGATTTTTGACGTTTCGGATTATTGACGTTCGGATTATCGACGCTCTACTGTATGTCCAAAATAAGAAAGCAACACAACTGACAATAATAAACATTAAGATATTGCAGGCAATAATAATTAATGGTGAGATATCATTGATGCAGAAAAATAACATTATATTGAAATTTGGTAAACATAATATTAATATTTTTTGTTGTAGATATTTCTATACACTATACCCCCACAGATAAGAAACCACTACATTAGAACAATTTACAACATGTTTGTCAGCACAGTTATTCCCCTTCTTATTAGCAAATTTCCATAGGAAAAATGAGCTATTGCAGTGGCCTTTATGGTAAGACCCAAGGTCAAGAGTAGCAAATGAGCACCGATCATGGTCCCCAGAACACGTTTTGGGGTGTTATTAAAATCATATATGTGTTCGCACTCTAGCGGCCGCATTTTAAGTCCGATTTGGTTCAAATTTGGTACACATGTTGGTTGTTTACGTCGCTCGGACTAGTTCGTTAGCCAAAAAATTCAACAATCGGAAATACGTTTTTTGTCCGGAAGTAAATATTTTTTGAGATTTTTCTACAAGAATAAATTTGTATTTGAGTTTTTTCTACAAATATAAATGTAGGATGTTATTCTGCACATTTCGTTTTTTTTACGCGACCTTATAGCTCGCTTGGTTCCCCCAAAATCGTTCAAAACGTAAAATACCATAGAACTACCCGGTTAAAAGCCATGTGGTGGATTCTACTGTGGGGTTGGCAATTGAAGATACTCAAAATACGGGGGTTAGCGTGAGAAGCATGCAATGTTTTGTGTGTTGAAGATACTCCCAACATTCGGAATGGCGTGTGAAGCACGCAATGCATTGTGTATCGAAGATACTCCCAATAGGAAGGTTGGCGTGCGAAGCACGCAATGCTTTGTGTATTGAAGATACTCCTAATATGCGTAATGGCGTGCGAACCATTTTGCAGCTATTCAGCATCGTAGTGAATAGACCTATTTCCCAAATTGTTGGTTGAATCCCTAAAACATAGGCCTATAAACTTAATTTTGGAAATTTGCTCAACTCACGTCAGCGGTTCAGTTGCATCGTCGAATTATTTTTAATATGAAATAATGAATAGTCCAATAAAACCTGATGCTTTTCAAAATAAAATGACGTTATAGGAAATAGTATTTACAATTTATTAAAATAGTCAAAATATGTACACAGTTATGCCATTTTCATTTGTGGAATATAACATTATGTAGGTGTTTCCAATAACATCCACACGTGTTTCTAATCTTTTCTGAAAATTTGCCATTACATTACTTAACGTACCATGGCATTGCAACAATGTCCATTTCTTTAAATCGGAAATGGTATGAGGTTTTGAAACAAAAACTTTGCTTTAAGGTAGCCCCACAACCAAAGATCACAAGCAGATAGTTCGGAGACCAGGCAGGCCATGCAACATCACCAAAACATGAAATGAAATGCCTTGAGAACAGTGTTCCTAAACAGTCATTAACACATCTAACTTGTGCGCAGTCGTTCCATCTTGCTGGAACCATAACCAGTTCATTTCTACTCTAAACTGTTCTGGAATTAAAAAGTTCTGAATCATTTCAACGTGTACTTTATTCACAGTAACTCTTTCACTGTTTTTATTTTCAAAGAAATGAAACCCCGATATTCCAAAACGTGCAACACCACACAATATAGTCACTTTTTCACTATGCAGAGGTCGTTGATGGATTTCCCTAGATTTTCACTAGCGACAATTTTGTGTGTTTACAGTACAAACAAATATAGCTCAAAATGAGCTTCATCAGACAGTATTGAACATTGCAAAATGTTTTTGCAATAATTAATGAAATGCATTAATCTTTCACAAAAAATAAGATGTAATTCAGGATCAACAGGATTTTGGACGACCAAAAAAGTCACAAGACGGAACATTAAAAGGTAATATTTAATATCATTATTAATATATTATCCTATATAATATTACTTATGAATTGTGTCGGAGTTGAAGCAACAACTCTCCCTTGTTTATTAGAGAATTTCCATAGGAAAAATGAGCTATTGCAGTGGCCCTTATGGTGAGACCCAAGGTCGGGAGTAGCAAATGAGCACCGATCATGGTCCCCAGAACACGTTTTGGGGTGTCATTAAAATTCATATTTATATATATATGTGTTCGCACTCTAGCGGCTGCATTTTAAGTCCGATTTGGTCCAAATTTGGTATCTGTGTTGGTTGTCTATGTGGCTCGGACGAGTTCGTTAGCCAAAAAAATCCAACAACCGGAAGTACGTCTTTTGATCGGAAGTAACTATTTTTTGAGATTCTTACTACGAGAATGAATTCTTTTTAGAGTTTTTTCTAAAAATATAAATGTAGGATGTTATTCTGCACATTTCGTTTTTTACATGACTTTATGGCTTGCTTGGTTCCCCCAAAATTGACCAAAACGTAAAATACCATAAAAGTACCCAGTTCGAAGCCGAGTGGTGAAAACTCGCGAGGCCACTAGGCGCAAACAAATTCTACTAATATATTGCGTACACACAGACTGCTGATCAACGCCTTCGTGAGTAGACCTATTTCCCAAATTGTTAGTTGAAACCCTAAAACATAGGCATATAAACTTAATTTTGGAAATTTGCTCAACTCACATTAGCGGTCCAGCTGCGTGGCCGAATTATATCAGATTTCAGTGATACTTTTGGCAAAGTTACAGAACATATAATTTAGGTGAAAAAGATTTGCAGGAACGTAGAGTTTAGGTAAAAGAATGGGTGGGTAGAAGAAATTCACTTGGTGCATTGGATACATGCTTTCAAAAAATGCCAATTAAAAATTCCTTAGACTACCAAAAACATATGAGAATGTGTAGAAAATTCGAAGAACTTTTTAAAATGGAAACTACCCCTGAATACTACACAAGGCACAATTAATTAATTGTGGTGGAAATTTTGTATGATATACTACACAAGGCACAATTGTAGTGGAAATTTTGTATGAAAATCTCCTGCACAAAATAAGTTGAACTAAAAAAAAATTGTGTTATTTTTACATTTGCCTTCAAAAACTATTTTACCTGAGTGCTACATTTTTTACTTTTATAAATATTGTTATCAACAACGGCGGTTTACTTTATTTACACTTTGAAAAAATTTTGAGGCACCATCGTAGTAAAGTTCTTCAAAAAGTTTTTTTTTAAAGTTAGTAAACTAACCATTAACCTTCTTTCCCACAATTTATATTTACTTTTTCTAATGTCAGGGAGGTGGAGTGGCAGATGAGCGGAGGAATCCTCCAGGTAAATCTTCAGCATAGCAAGGCTGCGACCGTTGTGCTGTGTAGGAGATTTGCTGAAGGGAAACTGGATGCGGTCCTGGTACAGGATCGCTGGATCAGACAGGGTAGAGTATTAGGACTGGGGAACACAGGAGGCAGGTTGGTGTATGCTAAATGTGATAATGGACCTAGATCATGTATGTTAGTAAATAAGAGACTAACCTATGTACCTGTTCTAGAACACTGTTCCAGAGACCTTACTGTGGTTAGGCTCAATATGGCAGAACTTGGCAAAACTCTGCTGATATCATCGGCTTACTTTCCATATGATGATGGCAGAGGACAATTATTACCACGGAAGCTACAGGACCTTGTGGAATATGCCAGGAGAAAAGGAACGGACCTAATCCTGGGATACGATGCCAACGCACACAACACGGTGTGGGGGAGCACGGACACCAATAAGAGAGGTAAGTTATTATTAGATTTCATTATTTCTAATAATTTAGCAATTGTTAATAATGGTAGTAGAACCTACTTTTGTAACCAAGGTCAGAAGAGAGGTTATAGACCTAACTCTGAGTACTGAAGGGATGGCAAGGAGGATACATGACTGGCATGTATCATCGGAGCCATCTTTCTCAGATCACAAGCATATTTGTTTCAGGATAGGAGAGGTGAAACTAGAATGCAAGACCTATAGGAATACAAGGAAGACGGACTGGGAATCCAATAGACATGATCTTGGTATGAAGACGAGACTCATGACAGGTAAGGTCCAGAACATAGAGGAACTGGAGCACATGTCTGATGGGCTCGGAGAAGCCATTGTAGACTCCTATGAGAAGCACTGTCCTCTGACACGTGTGAGGAATGTAGGAGCCGGATGGTGGACCCACGAGCTATCAGTCATGAGGAAAAGGGTAAGAGCCCTTTTCAAGATTGATAAAGCGCATGAGAGATGGGACACTTATCATGACCTGTTGTCTCAGTATAACAGGATGATAAGGAAGGCTAAGAGGAACTCCTGGGGAAAGTTCTGCACGGAGATGGAGGGGGTCCGGGAAGCATCCAGAGTTCACAAACTCTTGGCCAAAGACCCAGTATCACCAGTAGATATTATCAAAAAGGCTACTGGAGAACTCACTGTAGAACCGGGGGAAGTGCTGGAGGGACTCCTTGTGGCACACTTTCCTGGCTGTACAGTATTGAAGGACAGCGGGGGAGCAGCGATTCGCTCCTACGAGAAGCACACTGTCCTTTGACAAGTGTGAGGAACGTAGGAGTTAGCAATGGTGTGGGACCCGCTGTTGCAACCGGCGATTGGAAATTGCCCAGTCGTATAGTTACATGCAGTCGGATCAAATGGGCAGTGGGAACATTTGAACCGTATAAATCTCCTGTGGGTGATGGGATCAGACCCATCTTTCTCCAGAATAATGTAGATAGTCTGTGGTCAGTTGCTTTGCAGGCTGTACAGGGCCAGCTTAGCAACTGGACATATCCCACGATCCTGGAGAAAGACCAGGGTTGTGTTTATACCGAAACCAGGTAGGGTAGATTACACTAATCCTAAGGCGTTTCGTCCAATAAGTTTAACATCGATTATGTTGAAGGTATTAGAAAAGATAATACACAGGCATATATGTGATGGGGTGCTCGTGGAACGACCAATTCATGCCAATCAACACGCTTATATGCCAGGTAAATCCTGTGAATCTGCGCTGCACCACTTAGTGGGTAGAATTGAAGGAGCTCTGGAATGTAAGGAAGTAGCATTTGGTGTCTTCCTGGACATTGAAGGTGTTTTTGATAATACCAAGACAGAGTCGATAATCGATGCTGCTCGGGGACGTGGGGTTGAGGATCTGCTTTGCAGATGGATCAGAACCATGCTTCTGGGCAGGGTTGTAGAGTCTTCTTTGTATGGTGAGACCTTGGAGGTTAGAGTGGAGCGAGGATGTCCACAGGGAGGGGTACTTTCACCCCTTCTGTGGAACCTTGTGGTGGATGACCTTCTTAAAGAACTCAACAACAATGGTGCATATGCGCAAGGATATGCAGACGATGTTGTTATACTAGTGGTAGGTAAGTTTGTACCAACTGTGACGGAGCTGCTTGGAGTGGCACTTAGGACTGTGGAGAAATGGTGTGGGAGAACGGGACTGGATGTCAGTCTGAGCAAGACTCTAGCCATCCCATTTACCAGACGAAGGAAACTGGAGGGCTTTGGGACCCTCAGTCTTCAAGGAAGTGCGATCACCATAGCAACAGAGGTAAAATATCTGGGAGTGATGCTGGACCAGAGGCTGAACTTCTGTGCACAACTTAATCAAGTGATCGATAGAGGCAAGTGGACACTAATGGCGAGCATGGGGGTTGAAGCCTAAGCTGATGCACTGGCTTTACACCTCTGTGGTAAGACCGGCCATGACGTACGGCGCCATTGTATGGTGGACAAGAACTGAGGTCCAGGGTATGGTGGCGAGAGTTCAACGTCTTGCCTGTCTTGCTATAACGGGAGCGATTAGCAGCGCCCCCAGTGCTGCTCTGGACTTCTGTCAGGACCTTTTTATCAAGGCTTCAGCAAGGAAGTGTGCTTATCGTCTTCAATGTGAAGAACTCTGGATACATGACCCAAGGAACCTGGGACACTCCAGAATAACAACATTGGTTGCCGGAGATCGGATGCTGGACATGATCTCGGACCACATGAAGATCAAGTACTCCTTCTCAAAACCTTCCCGAGTGGTAATACCAGATCGCGAAGAATGGTTTGAAGGAAGGAGACCCCTCCCTGAGTGTGAACTAGAGTGGTATACGGACAGCTCAAAAACAAAGGGGAATTCAGGCGCAGGAATCTGTGGTGGAAACCCAAGGCAGGAATGTGTGCTGCCGATGGGGGACCTCCCAACAGTATTCCAAACTGAAATCACTGCTCTACTGGAATGTGCCAGAGAGAATCTTAGACTCGGTCATATGAACAGAGAAATATGCATTTATAC
>JAGFPH010000100.1:221279-279218 GCA_018207615.1 Philaenus spumarius
AAACATTTGCATTTCTATTATTTGAGTATAAGGTGTAAAATATTCCATACTGTTCTAAACCATCAAAGGGACTTCTGTTGTGGAAGGTTTATGAAACTATACATAAAACTTGGCATAATTACTATTAAGTTTTACAAATGAGAAAAAACATTTGCATTTCTATTATTTGAGTATAAGGTGTAAAATATTCCAGACTGTTCTGGACCATCGAAGGGACTTCTGTTGTGGAAGGTTTATGAAACTATACATAAAACTTGGCATAATTACTATTAAGTTTTACACACGAGAAAAAACATTTGCATTTCTATTATTTGAGTATAAGGTGTAAAATATTCCATACTGTTCTAAACCATCAAAGGGACTTCTGTTGTGGAAGGTTTATGAAACTATACATAAAACTTGGCATAATTACTATTAAGTTTTACACATGAGAAAAATATTTGCATTTCTATTATTTGAGTATAAGGTGTAAACTATTCCAGACTGTTCTGGACCATCGAAGGGACTTCTGTTGTGGAAGGTTTATGAAACTATACATAAAACTTGGCATAATTACTATTAAGTTTTACACATGAGAAAAAACATTTGCATTTATATTATTTGAGTATAAGGTGTAAACTATTCCAGACTATTCTGGACCATCGAAGGGACTTCTGTTGTGGAAGGTTTATGAAACTATACATAAAACTTGGCATAATTACTATTAAGTTTTACACATGAGAAAAGACATTTGCATTTCTATTATTTGAGTATAAGGTGTAAAATATTGTTTGTAATAAAACATTTTTTTCTTGTAATATCACACTGTATCGAAAATAGTCACTTTCAGTATCAGCTTTAAGTATTGAAAATAGCGTTATCTATAATAACTATGATTTGAAATGTCGCCTTATTAATTTACTAGATATAATAACGATTTTAACAAACAAACAAACATGAGTAACAATAAAAACTACATTTTGATACTATTTACAAGTATTAAGTAAAATAAACAAACTTATTATTTAAATAAGTACATCGGTACGTTTATTCATGCAAAAGTATAGGTAGTAGTGTATTAAAATTGTGTCTATTAATATTACACGATGATTTGATATCAGCTGTTCCAATTAACTTAGTGAACTTAAACAATGTATTGTTGCCATGTAATGTTTGCGGTTATTCTCGGTTGAAAGCGATAAAATAGGGACAGAATAAAACAGCGAAAGTCAAGATAAACTTTTAATTAAAAAATCAATGCCTAGGCCTATAAGTTCTTAGAATTAAGAAAGGTATTTATTTTTATCACTGTTGATATTAAAATCAAATGATCTCAATAATTTAGTTAGTGCTATAAACGTAAACTATGTTGTCATTGTACTTTAGGAATGTTACCGAGAAACGATACGTTATTTTGAAAAAAATAGCCTACATATTAAATTTATTATTAATATATTAATCACAGTGTGATGAAAAGTATTGTTCATCACACGGGCCAAAAATGGCTTTTTGATCCTCGCTCATTTTCCTTGAGCACGTATCGAAAAGCATCACTTTCGGTCCTAGTGATGAAATATACAGTGTCCCACGAAGAGGTCCCTATTTTTGAATTGATATGACAGACGTATAGAGCGCGCTACAGACTTGAAATTCTACAGTCGTGACTAACACATATGTAAAAGAAATACCCCTGAGTATCAGTTAATTCTGACTGATCCAAACAAAATGGCGGAAAAACAAAAAAACAACAACATCAGCAATCGTATTTTAAGGGTAAACCTACTTTTATTTAGAATAGGAACAGCTACAGCTGTTTAGACTATTTTAAATCTATCAGCTGACTGCGTGTATTCACAACAATGAACATATTTGGTAATAAACATTGGCATTTGTTATTAAGTTGCATTGTAAAATGTCTTATGTACCATGCCGTTTTCAACTGAGCAAAAAGTGAAATGTTGTTCCTGGGCTATGACCTTTGAAAATGATTATGAAGCAATAAGGTGTTTTAGGGAAAGGTACCCAGGTGTAGTTCCACCGTCAAGGAAATCTATTCGTAAGTGGAAGACTATCCTACTAGAAACGGGGTCAATACAAAAAAAATACCATAGATCCTCCAACATAGAAAATGAAGAAATCGTATGTGCTGCTTTCATGGAATCTCCAAATACGCCTAATTCACTAAGAAAGGTGGAATCTGCTACAGGGATACTGAAGTCATCTGTCCAAAGGTATGCCAAAAAGAACAAAATCAAACATTATAAAACTCATTTAGTTCACGGACTGCTTGAAGATGATCCTGATAGACGATTGGAATTTTGTTTGAAAATAATTGAAAAGACTGACGTAGATAGCAAATGGCATGAAGGAATCGTGTTTTCAGATGAAGCGACATTTTATCGAACAAGAACTGTATACAGACATAATTGTCATTACTATAACACAAAAAATCCACATATCTTACAAGAAGAGAAATTAAAATCAACAGGTATAACAGTTTGGGCTGCTGTTACCACGGATGGTGTTTTGTCGTATGACATATCCCAACAAACAATGACTGGAGAAAGGTATGCATCAGTTTTAAGCAATCACATAGTTCTTCATCTTTCTCAGCCTGAGATGAAAGACGTTTTTTTCCAACAGGAAGGAGCTCCTCCGCATTATGCTAATGTGGCCAAAGCAGTTTTGGACCAAAATCTTCCTAACCGTTGGATAGGTCGTGGCAGCAGCTTCATGGACTGGCACCCAAGGTCTCCAGACTTGACTGTTTGTGACTTTGTGTCATAACATTGCGACAGACGATGAACTAATGAGGTTGATCGAAGAGGAACTGTTGTTGATACCTCGAGAGTTGTTCAGTAAAGCGTATGACTGTTTTCTATTTCATTGTCATCAGTGCATTGCGATCGATGAACATCAGTTTGAATAGGTTTATGGATCAAATAGATTTAATTTATTTATGAGTTACTTATATCTTTAATTCCCTAACGTTGTTTAGTGCTTAGTAACATCGTTAAAATTCAATAATTATGTTGTAACACTTAAGCAAATAAAACTATTTTAACGAAAAGGTACTATTTCTTTGATATCCCGCCATTTTGTCCTAATGTGTCAGAATTAACTGATACTCAGGTGTATTTCTTTTACATATGTGTATGTTAGGACTGTTGAGTTTCAGGTTTGTAGTGTTTTTGGTGCATCTAATATATTAATTCAAAAATAGGGACCTCTTCGTGGGACACCCGGTATATTAGACAAAATGTACCCATAGATGTGAAATGCAACTCAAACTATTGGAAATCGTGGTTTTTGCGCTTACAGGCGCATCGGTGGTCATGTATGCAAGCCTAAATGGAAAACATAGATTGATTTGGACGAAACTCACGATACCGGCAATATTTAAACAATGTTTCTTTCATTCATATCTGCAAACAAAGCCACGGGTATCCCTGCTAGTACAAGACCGTTTTGAACCTCCCCAGGGCCCTAGGCACTTCAAACTGTTGCACCTCCCCCCCACCACTACCAGAGCTACTTCATACCATCCAAGGTCTGTATCAATTCTGCACTGCACTGCCCAGCCCTTCGCTCCGCGCACACACGCCAACGCTTAGGTACATGACTCACTGGGCGTTGGCGCGTTTGTTGTAATTTAAATTTTTTGTCCTCTGTTAAAACTTTTGTGAAAAAATGATTGTACATTGAACCAGAAATAAAAGTATAAAAACAAAATTACCTTATTTTGCGCCCTAGGCATGTGCCTAGCCGGAAAATCGGCCCTGTGCTAGTATCTATTATAAATTGAGGTAATACAAATAATAATTACTGTGAAAGCTCGATTTTACAAACTTAATTTCATAGATTTTTGTCTGGCTGTGCAAAGCTGGAGAAACAAGAAAATTACTAAACCATTTATTGTTTCAGTCTTCTCCTTAAATAAGAAGTCGGGAGCAGTTCATGTTAAATGTGACCTATTGTGTCTAAGCTTGAATGTTTTCTACTTCTATGGACTTTTATAACAATGGCATGGCTTTCTCCCAATTAGTCCCTTCCAAATTGAATTACCATTCTACATAATATCATTTAAACAATGTTTCTTCAACATTAAAAATTTCCTCTTATCCAACTGTGAAAACTGTATGGTAACATCTAAATAGGAAGACACAATTATCTGGAATATAATTTCTGTATATAGTTAAGAAAGTAACAAACTACGTTGGTTAGATTTTTGACATGAACTATCAACAGGACATATCGTACAAAAATTTAGATACAGATGTACAAAATGTTATTTCATATTTGTAATTATACTCTAAAAGTATATATTTTAGTAAAATAAGTTTTTAAAAACTGAGAATTAATATTACAAATTAGTGAATTTCTTACTCAATTCAAGGGACATAGCCTTTCCTCAAATTAGTTCGTTAAAAATCAAGTATTCACTGTATTTACGTAATATAACCAAATTAAAAAAAAAACAAAATGATAAATTTTATGTTTGATTATGTGGTGAAAGAAATAACGTGGTTTGCCTATTTCAGGCCCTGCTTTCCAACAGAAAGCCTTTAGTTTAAACATTTTCCCAATGGAGACCAGCATTTTACAGCCAGCCAAGGGTGGTTGGATAGATGGAAGAAGTGGCATGGTATGCGCCAACTTACAATCACTGGAGAAAGCTTGTCTGACGACAGTAATACGGATAAAAAATTCCAAAAAGAGATTGTTTATACCAAAAAAATTTTTGTAAAAAGAAGAAATTCATCAGATCAGGTTTATAATGCTGATAAATCTGGTTTATTTTACCAGATAATACCAACTAAAACGTCGACAAAACTAGAATTGAAACGGATGTGTGATTATCCTGTAACATCCTCCACTTTCCAAAGTAAATATTATCAAATTAGATTAAGACCATAAGTCAATTTTATTTAAAGAGAGCATTTCATTTCAATTTAATTTTATTATGTTTTTTAAGAGAGCTTAATATTAAAAGCATTAAATGTAAAGGACATGGACTAAAAAAGGTACGATATAAAACCTAAAGTGCATGTGTAAACAGAACAGTTTAAAATTGACAATCCCAAATTTTTTAATTCAATCCATATTCAGATTGGGTTGATGTGCGTTAAAAATATAGTGAATCATCTATCACGAACATAGAATCGATCGATCACAAAAGACTTTAAACTGACTTATCTGTAGAATAAGCTACGGCGAATAAAATCTATATATCATATTCCGGTTGAGAAAACCATGCTGGTAGAAGTATCCGTCTTCCACACTCTGATCTAGAAGTGCAAGTAATGAAGTAACATTTTAACTCTGTCTTAAATAATTCACAAGTTGTGAAATACTTAACTTTGTAATGTTACAATACATTTAGAATGATAAACCGTGGATTAAAGTTATTAATCCAGATAAAGGACTTAGTCGATTACATCATCATGGAGACAATGGATTTGTGCAACGCCATATTTTGCCAACATCTCATCTCATCATAAAACAAGGTGATAAGACCTTCAAGTGTTCGAAACGATTGGGTTTGTAAATAGAACAGTGTTCTTTATATATAACAAAATATCCATGGTACGTAAATGTGTACTTAAATTTTCTCTTGTTTAAAATTACATGCTCTCATATTAACTTTTGAATGATCCAATTTTGTAATGGTATATATACGTTTAACTTGTGTCTTTTCTAAAGAATTAGTTGTTAACAAATGCAAAAGGTTATTTCTAAAAGGTCTACATTGATTAGCCTAACCAATCCTATTCACATATCTAGATGATTCATAGAATCCACAAACAGACATAATAAATAAAGTAAAGTCCTTTAATAATTAAAATTGTTTTTAATTCTTTTTTACATTAGTTGAGCAACTTACAATCCGAGCCCCGATTAACCGAATTCCGGGTTAACCGAGGTCTTAAAAACAAACGAAATATTTCGGAAGTTCGGTTTGCAGTAGACAAAGTAGTAGTGCAAAGTGAAATCTGCATATAGCAGCAAATCTACTGTATGTAACTATATTAGTCATATAATGTTTCGTCAAAAATGGTTCCGGTAAATAAAACACACAAATTTTAATCATTATTAAATACTGTACAATACAGTAATTCCAATGCTTTGCTAATAATCAATAGCATTAGTATTTTTTACGTATTAAGGTATTTTGACCGGTATAAATACTGTTTATTCAAGAGAAAGAGAGTAATAGATTTTATAAATAACATAATTAATTAATTTATAAGTAATGAACTAAATAAACAATAGGTCTAATATTAATCGGGTAGTCAGATACACTTAGCGTAGGAAGAGTAGACAGACGTCTGTGATTATTGTTTACGGGATGGTGATGTCATAATTTCTTATCTTCGATTTTCTTGCTCCTAACTTTTACCCCACGCGGCTTACCCTCTCTCACACGCCCCCTTTAGTTTTGGGAATACAGTAGTTTGATTCAGTATCAAGTAAACCCTCGCTCTTAAAACATCGCGAGTGTTATACTCATACTGTATATCGTTTGTTTAGTTTTCAAGCGAGCGAGTTCCGTTAAACAGAAAACACTTATGGACTTGTATTTGTATTTTCATTTGGACATTAGTTTTTCATTTAATAATACAGTAGATGCCTTTTTTCACATCTTTGACCACGTTTTCATAGATTTTACCGTACGTTTCCCTCTCGATTTTTGACAAAGTCCGTGTTATCTGAGTTTTCGCTTACCCTCGGTCCACATTACCTTGGATAACCGCAGTCTACTGTACTGCTTTTTTAATTTGTATTTACAGGATATTTAGAATAATTGGGTATTTTTTAGATTAATTTGGTTCTGTGCACATACCTACCCAAAAATACATTTTATATGATATTTGTAACAAATTTTTAAATGGACATATAAGAATTTAAACTTTTGCAATGTTTAGGAAATGTTGTATAAATTAGTTTATTGAAAGTATTGTTTAGCTATGAAATTGCTTAATATCTCGATTAAAAAAAATTTGAACATTAATTTAATATTATTAATTTGTCAAGTTTTAACAACAAAATTTACAGTAATTTTATTTAAAATAATTTAACTTTAAATGTTGTAGTAAATTATTGTACTAAAGAACAAAATTAAAAAGGATAATAACCTAAAAAAAAAAAAAACAAAACGTTTAACAAATCCTATTTATAATTACTAAGTGTATTAAACTATGACAATCGGGCAAACATTATACACTATATTTAACTAAATATATTTTAGTATACACTTACATATATTAATTTTTAATATTTATAACAAACATTATTATTTGTTCATAAATCTAGCTAACACAACTTACAGCTCACAGCCTTTAAACACTCACTCATTTATTTTACATTTAAAAATGAATTGAAACGAAAATTATATATACAAAAATTTAATTCTAACTAATTATAGCTAATTTTCAAAAATAATAATGAAAAATATGTTTACCTTAAATAAGTATAACTAATTTTCAAATGGAACTGCTGAGTGAAACTTCATGTTAATTAACACATTACGTTCCACGTAAAGCATAATCCACAAAGTTAAGTGAACAATATAAATTAATAAAATAATTCTGCATAAAGCAAAACTACTTTGTTGACTAGGTGGTTTGTACCTGAGGATTTTAGGAAATTGTACCTACTTCTAAAAGTAATTAGAATTCTTATTTATTCACACTTCTTAATGAAGCAAACACTTGGGTTCATTGTTAAATACAGAATTTAAAAGCGTCTATACAAACTGAAAAATTTACCAACAAATATATTTTTTTGTGAAGAAAAACTATATAAAACAACTTATAATTTATTTTACAAATGCTTGTTAAAAATGTTTTGCATATTAATAAATAATGTGATGAAGTAATTTGCTGTTTTTGCTTTAATTTAAAATTGTAAGAAAAGAAAATGTTTATAGGTCGCATACTTGAAATATTAACTACTCAATAAATTTAAGTACAACTGATTAACAATTTTGAATTGTTAAATAAAATAATATTATTTCAATAAAACATACTTCTTAAACAAACTTAAATGACACAATTAACTGTGCAAAACAAAAACTAATTAATTATTAATAAAAATAAAATTAAAAGAATAATAATTTATTATTCTGAGATGTGAGATCATTATTTTAATTACTTCAAATCTAATATCATGTGATGAAGAAGTAAATTAATTATTAGCTCAAGCATTAAAGTTAGTAAAATGTGTTAGCTAGTGTCATGGTTATCTAGGCATTCTTATTTCTTAAATTTTAGCTTTCCATTTGTGATTTTTTTACAAATCAATGCAAGACAAAACAGGGTACTGCTGCCATGTATTATAAATAGAGTAGGCTAAATTTCACTAAATTCTTAAAACAAGAAATTACCTAAAATTGCATTATAATAATAAATTGAAACTAGGCAATAAACAGTATTACATAATTTATTTAAATATATTAATTAAATTAAGAAACTAATATACTTATATTATCAAAACACAAATTGAACAAGTGAACAACAAATAAATAAATACAACAAACAAACACAATATGTCTTTAACATGTAAGTAGGTATACATGGAAAATTCGTTGTCTATGGATACACTCTTGGATTATCACTTTTACTTTACATATTTAGGTTAAACTTAGTTTTCTAAGCTGAACACTGCCACGCAAAAGGATACACATATGTAAAACCACCATAACATGTAAAACTAATTCTTTACTTGTTAATCACAACATAATAATTATTTTGTGATAGTTCTTCTTGAGCAAAATTAAACAAGCACTAATAATAGCACTTTATATTTAGGCCTTGTTGCATTTCACAACCTAATCAAAGAAGTGTCTAAGCATAGTTTTTGTATTACTAGACTTCAATAAATCTAAATTTAGATCACATCCTTCATAAAAATATTTTCAAAATGTTCATAAATATTTAACAACATATTAACAATAACATGTCACCATTCTCTAAGTTCAAATGTCTTTTTCTAAATAGTTGCAGAAAGACTAGATGGTTATATTCCTCATCAACGGTGCATAATTTTAACAGGTGCTTAGCAACCAAATATATGTAAATACAGTACATAGCTTGTACAAGCAATCACAATTTTGGTATTTAAGGAAATGATACAAAAATATATTATTTAAATGCTGCTATATAAAAATGAATGCTTAATATTATTTAAAAAGACAAATGATGTGATTTATATGATTTTTATATTAAAGAAAAAAAAATATAATGTATAATCATGCACACAAAATATAAGCTTATAGAAATATGATAAGTGCATTTTTCTTTCTGAAAAAGAAAACATTAAAATTTTGATCAAATAAATAGAACAATAGTATAAATAATACAACAAACAAATTATGAATTTGAATAAATAGCAGCATTTAAAAAATGTTTTGAAAACATAGCACCACAATTTACACTATAAATTTGGCAGTTATCTAGCAAATATTGTGGGGTGTATGAACACATTTGGCTAGAAATTTCTTAAAAGTTAACAAAAATCACTGCTGCCAACATATTAAATAGGTGTCTAACCTCTTCAGAAGTTTACAAGGCACCATAGAATGTTTTTTTTATTGCAAATCAGTCACCAAACTTATATAGTTAACGTTTTAATCTGTGCAGAAAGTTCATTTGAAGTGGTGGAAACAGATTGTGCTGATGAGTTTGTATTGACAACTAAAGTTGGCGTTCCAGGCGGAGTTAATGAAAGATGTAGTAGAGAAGGAGCATCTCCAGCTCCAACTAAAGCAGATTTATCTATTGTTGGAGCACCAGAATTATTTCCCCTATATTTTCCACGATTGTTTAGACCTCCATTACTAACCTAAAGACACATAAAAGAAACAATTTAAAATCATATTCTACATAAATAAATTGCTTTTATTTAAACAAAATATTTATAATCCATAGATACACAGACATAAAAACGAAGAAGCTTGAACATAAATCAAGAAACAAAACTTAAATATGAATTGTTATACATTTTTGAGATCTACGTTGTTTATAGAACAGATTAGAATACAATGTAAATAAGTCTAATGTTAATTCTTACAAGCATACAAATACAATAGTGACAAACAAATCCACCGCATTCATTTTATTTACCAGTTTAAAGTGACAATTAAACGTTACGAGATCATTGGAAATTTAAATAAAGCCTGTACATGCACATTACATACACGAGAGAATGTTATATTGTGTTTAAAATGATGTCCAACAAATGTCCAATGTATAGATATGTAACACTAAAAGCATTCATTACATTACTCCTCATATCTCGTGAAATGGCAAATATTTCAAAACCACTCTTTAACTATATGAAAACTGTGAACATAAATTCTTTCATAATTTTAATAAAACCCTCTAATACTGCTTATGTATTTGAATCTGCCAATGCACCTCTATTTATTGATTGCAACCTAAACCGTCATGAGTTGTGAAGTCATGGGCATCAGCATTCTGAGAGGGCTGCCAACTGAAACTGGTACATTACAACTGCCTTCAATGCTACAATTCATATGTGAGAAGTAATGTGCATGTACAAGCTTTATATAAATGTACACATCAAGTTATCAAGTTTCGATAATTTATTACTGTTTTGTTACCTAAAACTAGTAGGTACAATCCTTGAACATACCAAGATAAGCCATTCAAATTAAAGAACATTAATAAATTTAGGAAACCATAGGTCTGGCTTTCATGGTGTTAAACACAAAACAGAAATGAGCTGAACTTCTGGCAGATACTCAAATTTCAAATAAAGTTTTTTATTAACAGTTTGGATCTGATAGATACCACGCCACCAAAATTGTAATTATTTTCAGTTTTACGGTTTTTGTTCATTTTGTTATCCCAACTTACTTTCTTTTCATGTAGTATCTCAGTATAATTAGATTCATGTCTATTCTGCATTTAAAGTGATTGTTTGGTTTTTAGCAACAGTTTAGGCGCGCCACCAAGTATGTCCCTAAAAAGGGTGCCACCATTGGAGTGTTAAATAAATTGATAATTAACTGTTACCTTATTTAGGCTGTCACGAGTTAGTAAAGTCAAATAGTACACTAGAAATCGCTAAAATCGCAAACTAACGGTTAGTTCTGATTTTTAATATGTTGTTAGGACCAATGCCAGTAGTGTATATCCAAGTTTGCAGCTTCGAAAGACCTGTGCCAACTTCGTAGCACGCGAAAAACCACAAAATTTTCACACTTTTTTCACTGTATATCCTAAACTATGCGTTTTTCATAGAAAATTTTATTTACGTTTTTAAAGTAGATTAAATTTGCTATAATTTGAGACCAGAACCAGCTCTGTAGCGCAGAGATCAGAACCAATACAGCCGTCCAAAATTTTCAATATTTTTGCAAAAAAGTATAATTTAAAAATTTGGTCAACTTTCGACCCTGAAATGGGGGAAAGTACTAATTTTAAGGGGTAAATCATAGGGGAAGATGTTGTAGCGAATGTTATTGGCTTTAATTTAAGCACAAAACGACGTCTGTAGGTATAAAAGTTTCTTCACAATGCTTAAAAATCCAAAAAAATGGGAAAACAGAATTTTTTGCAAATTGCCTCTGTTGAGTTCTCACGATGTATTTTAAAAAGAAAACCATATACATCAGCACAAATATATTTTTAATCTGTTAATAATGTATTTACAATATAATTAATTCAAAAGTTTCTTTTATATAAATCTATAGGCCTATGCATATTTACGAGAGATATTGTTGGGTTGAAATAGTTCATTTTGCCCGCTTTGTGGGTGGTTCGAAATGGCCAGATTCAGCACAAAACGGCGTCTGTAGGTCTAACTGTTTCCTCTAATGCTTAAAAATCCAAAAAAATGGAAAAACTGCATTTTCGCAAATGGGCTCTGTTGCGTTCATACGATGGTTTGAGGGTTATTTGACTAAAGCACAAGTGAAATTCTTCAAATGTGTCTTTCGTTGGTAGAATGTGATTGAAAAAAAAACTTCAGGCCCCCCTTCCCTCTGGACTATGGAATCAAAAATCACAAATCTAGAAAAACCTATATAGATCATTTACCAATGTAAATAAAATGTGGTAGAGCTCGGTCAAGGACCTACGTCTTTGAAAGAGAAGTGATGAGATAAGGACGAATAGAAAGAGAGCCCTCCCTTCCCCTCCAACAGTCCTTCGGTCACAAATATTGTTTCTCATTCTCAGTTGTTTCTATTACTCGTCGCTCGCTAACGAAATAATGTCGGCTCCACCGGGATGTTGTTTTATTTGTTGCAATACACTCGAGGAAGGTACAGTTGTAGTTGTGAAAAAATGCGGAATTCGTTCTTTAATTCAAGTGAGAAATGGGAATAGAAGGTGCCAAGCAAATCACTGGCAACTCATTTGGAAAGGTTTCCTTCAAGCAAAAAGACAAAGTGCGAACTTCGGCATCAATGAGCACTTCCATCAAAGTAAGAGACAAACGTGTGGATGTAGAGCCACTGACCATCTTCCAGCATTTGTGTATCATCAAGCAGTAGGACAAAGAGTTAAAGGAACATTTCAAGTACGAGTTGGCTCCATACCCCATGGCACTATTCACAGAATAGGGTGTGCGCAAAGGAATAAAATCAAAGTTCTACTCAGCTTTCACTCCTCTCCCTCAAAACATCTCAGTAGGAGCCAACACGTTTGTTGTGATAGATGGAGGTTATTTACTGCATAAGGTGATATGGCATCGTAACGACTCTGTGCGCGATATTGTCGCAGGATACGTCAGCTACATCTTCAATCAGTTCGGACGGAACGTTGCTGTGGTCTTCGATGGATATCCTGAGGATGGGGCAGAGAAGAATACAAAAACTGCTGTATGCGTAAGGCGCTATGGTTCTCTGCAGTGCAACGAAGTCATCTTTGAAGAGTCAACTATCATAAAAATTGCCCAGGAGAAGTTGCTGGCGAACGACAGCAACAAACGACGACTGATTGCTTTGTTTTACTCCGCCTTTCATAGCCAGGGAATTGAAACGAATCAAGCCGTGGAGGATGCTGACTGTGATATTGTCAAGGTGGCACTTGACAAGAGCATCTCTTTTCAGTCAGTGCTAATCATTCGAGAAGATGTGAACCTCCTCGTACTTCTCAATGGTTTGGGATCAACTGTGAAGAACGTTCTTTTTTTCAGAAAAGTGGCAGAGCTGACTCTGGCCTCTTACTATATTCGTCAACCTCATTTAATCGTGGAGATTTGAAAGTCCTTCCAGGATTCGAGTTGTTTCTCCATGCCTTCACTGGGTGTGACACCACCTCTGCCCTTTTCTGGTATGGAAAGAACAAACTGTGGAGCGCCATCCAGAAATACCCTCAACTCATCACCACAGCTGAAGTGTTCCTCCAACCTACTTCAACCCACCAAGCCATCGCAGGTGCCTAGTAGCTCTGTATGGAGGAATCTACATTGAGGATACCCTTAAAAGACTGAGCTATAATTTTTTTTTTGTGAAAACAGCAGCCTCCGCTAAGGTTGACCTCACCCGTTTGCCTCCAGATGATGCAACATTCCACGCCTACCGAACTTATCACCAAGTTCAGAAGTGGTTAAGGGTGGAAAAAGATGCCTCTAAATGGGGATGGAAGAATTCAGATCAGGGGCTCATTCCAACAACAGTGATGAGTGAAGTGGCATCCCCTCCCTTCTGAAGTTTCTATCTTGCGGGTGCAAGAAAAGCTGTAGCAGAGGTGGCTTTACCTGCCTAAAAGCAGGCCTCAGAACTTTGCAAATTTTGCTCCGGCGTCTTTTGCCAAAACGTCGCCGTAATTCAGATTGCCGAAGGAGGAGAAGACGACGTCAACGATCCACTTCCTATTTTTCAAGATGAATCTGACGATTTCGAACCATTCACTAAGTGGGCAAAATGAACTATTCCAACCAAACAATATCTCTCGTAAATATGCATATAGATTTATATAAAAATATTTTGAATTAATTACATTGTAAATACATTATTAATAGACTAAATATATATTTCTTGCTGATGTACATGGTTTTCCTTTCAAAATACATTGTGCGAACTCAACAGAGGCAATTTGCAAAAAATTAAGTTTTCCCATTTTTTGGATTTTTAAGCATTGTGAAGAAACTCTTAGACCTACAGAAGTCGTTTTGTGCTTAAATTAAAGCTAATAACATTCGCTACAACATTTACCCCTTAAAATGAGTATTTTCCCCGATTTCGGGGTCCAAATTTTAAAATTACACTTTTTTGCAAAAATATTGCCAATTGGTTCTGATATCTGAGCTATAGAGCTGGTTCTGGTCTCAAATTGCAGCAAATTTAATCTACTTTAAAAACGTAAATAACATGTTTTATGAAAAAACGCATAGTTTAGAATATATAGTGAAAAAACTGAAAAAAGTACAAAAATTTAACGGTTTTTCGCATGCTACGAAGGTAGCACAGGTTTTTAGAAGCTGCAAACTTGGATATACACTACTGGTGGTGGCTTTAACAACATATTAAAAAATCAGAACTAGCCGTTAGTTTGTGATTTTAATGTACTATATGACTGGCCTAAGTATTCTTCTCGAATTATCTAAGTTGACAGAACAAATAAGGCTGCGGCCACACGGTCCGGTTTCTCGGGATCCCGAAATTCGGGATGAAGACAGCACAAGGTTTTAAATTGGAGCGTTCAAACAGTCCGTCGGAAACGGACATCCCGATTTCCAACAGATGGTGTTGCCGAGAAACGGGAAGGAGATACAAAACACGTGCATTTTCTAGTTTGCGTTCAGACCATCCGGTTATTCGGGATGTGTTGCATTGCTTCTTGTTGTGTTTTGTCAACACCAAAATGTTTGATATGGACAAACTAATAGCAAATGTACATGGAAACCCACCCTACATTCATATGTTTGTAGACATTCCTAGTGACAGTGATTGTGGTAATGATTGTTAAAAAAATATAAATTGACTGAGATTATAAATATAGTGGTAATTTAAAATTATACTTAACATATCGTCAGTAAAAATTTATTTTCTCTAAAAACATATATTCGAATCAGATGAAATTTGATATATGTATACACAATATATGTATAAATACAATAAAAAATGCATTATTGTAATTGTAGCCATATCCCATTGCTATTATATATAATATTATTATTTATACGTGCCTTAGCAATCTTTTTAGAAGTCTTTATATCGTTTACAGCTGTTTCACCTTTTCATTTTCAGGCATCTTCAGAACGAATACACAAAAAACACTTCTCACAATTACACTTATAAACATAGATTAAGGGGAGTTGAACACTACTATAGGTCAAAATTTGCCAATTTTTTTTTATTGTATTATTTTAAAGTCTGCATTTTTCTGAACAATTGCATAATGTTACCATGGTTACAAATATATTTTTTTAATTTTTAGCGAAAAAACTAAAAATTTATTTTTTACTGGTTTTTTTTTAGTAAATATATATATATATATTTTACCTTAGTAAAATTATGCAAAACAGCCCCAGCCGGAGACCAGATATCTAGTCATATCCCGTCAGCTTGGAAGCGAGCCAACCACCGTTTGCTTTACTTCCGCCCTCCTACCCTCAAACCACAGATATGATTAGATATCTGGTCTCCCTAGCCTAGATTCGAACTCAGCATCTCTTGATCAGAAAGACGCCTCGTTATCCACTAGACTACGGCTTCATGAAAGAAAACTGACAAATTAACAAAACTTCAGTTACTTTACTATCGGTATAAATATTCCGTGTAAAGTAAAAGATAGTTTATCAGCACCATCTAGGATCGGTTGGTTTTAACAAAAATGTACCTTCATCAGCGCCATCTAGAAGTGGTTATATGAAGCTTGCTTGGTTGCTCTTAACTTTTTATCTGTATGATTTGTATGTGTGAGAGGTTTATAATAATAACTTAGATTGGTTCTTATTAAGTTACATAATTAATTTAGATCAATTTGCTAAACTTTTAATAAAAAATACTAACAAATGAAGACTATGGCAGGCCATGGAAGATAAAAATATAACCAGAAGAAAGCCTGAAACTTATACAACAAGATGCATATGCGATCTTTTGTATTTATTAGGAACTAACTCGGATAATACAGGTTTTATTGGTGGACGGCGATTCACCGTCATTTCACATAATGGCAACAGGGAGCGCGACAGCGAATCGCCGTCGTTATAAGCGAATGGGTTAAATGCATGTTAAAGGCACTTAAACGTTTGCCTAATTTAAAATTATGTTAAGCTTGTGATCGAAACAAACTCTTTTATTTGTAATATGTAACAAACTACATTTTTTAAAATTTTTTGCTGTTTTTTGCCATTTCCCGAAAATCTTGTTTTTTTATATAAATGTCCCATTATCTCGGAAAGTACTGAAGATATCAAGCTGATTTTTTTTTTTGTAATATCAGTAGATACAGGACATACTACTGATCTACAATGAAGCAATTTGATACAAAAATAACTAAAATAAAAAATAAAATATTTTAAAAATTCATTATTTTTACAAACATTTCTTAAAAAAATCATAAAATGTACATTTATTAGTAAAATATTTTGATGATAGATCAGTAGCTTTATGAAATACCAATACAAATGCTGTAAAAATTTTAAAATTGTATCTCTAGTATCTTCTGAGAAAATGGGAAACAAAGTAGTCCAATTTAACATGGGCCCTTATGGGTCGTTCAAGTCCCCTTAATATGATATTTAACTCAAAAATGAATAAAAAAATAATAAATAAAGACACAAAATAGATAGACATAAAGTGTGATATAATAGACTTGATGAGTCGCATACTGTGACTGAAATAAATTTAACAAGAGTTTTAAATGTTTTACCAAGTGTCGTTTTGTGTTTTTATTTATTATGTTTTTATTTATTTATGAGTTAAATACCAAATTAATCTCTGTTTATAAGTGTAATTGTGAGAAGTGTTTTTTGTGTATTCGTTCTGATGATGCCTGAAAATGAAAAGGTGAAACAGATGTAAACAATATAAAGACTTCTAAAAGGATTGCTAAGGCAAGTATAAATAATAATATTACAATATAAAATATTGATAGCACTACTATAACATTTAAATAAACAGGCCAGTAACTTTACTGCTATCAACTAAGTTTCCACCCAACCTAAATGCGAGATTGCGCATAGTCTACAATGGCTTAGGTTAAGTGTTGCAATGCATAGTGATTTTGAATCATATAATTAATAATAATTTTCAAAAATATAAACTAAAAATAAAAAATAGATTTTTAACCCTACAATTGTCGATGTTAATTTTTTGATATGCCAAGCCATTTCGGTGCGTGTTGCAAGTACATTTTCAAAAATTCGCCAAATACAGTAATTATAAACTAATCCAAGTGTTCCGTAGCTTTTTTGTAGAGAAAGGTTCAAAGAATTCATATGTGCCAGTAAAAAATTTATTAATTATATTACAAAGTTATTAGCTCAAGAAACAAAAATTGTTCAAGTAACGAAAGAAAAAAGTTAAACTTTAGGCCTACATAAAAATTAGTAAACATTTTTTGTAACTTTTTTAAATGTACAAAAGTTTTGTAATTTAGTTCTAAATAGAACTGTATAAAAATATTTATCAATTTCAAAATCTTGTTTTGAAAACACAAGTTTTTATGTTCCTACCAGTGTAAAGTCCTGAACTGAATAATATTATAGGCAGTGTTCTAAGGGCGGAAGTGCGCTTTGCCGGGACCGTGTATCCGCAACAACTTGATCCCGAATTTCGGGATCCCAAGAAACCAGACCGTGTGACCCCAGCCTAAGGTAACAATGCATTATTAGCGAATTAAAAGTGATTTGCAAAAATGCAATTAAAATATTAACTAAAGCTGAGTGTAACATCAAAATCTGCATAGTTAATTTAACTGTAAACACCAAACTAATAAGTAAATTGGATATCTGAAAATATTCATATTTCCTCCTCTCCAGTATTCTCGTAAATATTCTTAAACTACTTTAAAAATATGCATAAAGATTAAACGGTAACAAATACAAAATGGGCTGGTTCTATGCATAAAAAAGTTTGTCAAAAGGTTCTAATAGGAAATATGTCAAGATAATATCGCTTTAAAGAAGTGAATGAAAATAATAAATTTTATATAGTGGAAACAATACAGTCAAACACTTTTTTAAATATTGTTACTACAATGTTTTGCCATATTAATAATAGCTAAAAAGGTGGGCAGTAATGTACTTTCTTACAGAAACTGTTGCGAAATTGTGACCACACACAATAATGTTTTCAAAATGCATTTAATAATGTAACAAATGTAGTGGAAAAGTGAATAATTCTTTTCATACTACTTTCCAGTAGCTATTTAAAATTATATTGCTCCAAACACCGTCTATCAATTACTCTAAGCCCATAAATGTTGTATTACAGGCTAGTCATAGACGACAACAACATTGCCCAAATCTAAATGTCTATTGCCTTGTGCAGAAAAATGGTCACAGGAAGGGTATGTAACGTGGTGTTTTACAAAAAATTTAATGACGTTATAATTTTTGAAGAGGTAATTTCCAGAAATTACGTAATTCAATAAAAATTATATGATATCAAACTACTTAGCTCGTAAATACGCAATAACATTTTTTTATAAAATGAAAATTATGCGTTTGAAATATCAGAGTATTTTTAAATATTATATTTAAAACAACTTACCATATTATTAGATCCATTTGATTTTTTAGAAGAGTTCTGAAATCGTTTTGGTGGCATTGGTGGTGGTATATTATATTGATGACTTGGATTATAATACTGCCTATTCTGTACAAACTGCTGAGGAACCTGTGGAGGAGGAGAAGAGGTTAAGGATGGATTGGATCCACTAAACATATAAGATCTAGTCATAGGGCTGTAAGGAGCAGGAGGAGGGGAGGGTGAAGTTTGTGAACTTAAATAACCGCCTCGATTACTACTCCTCCCTCCTCTCCCGCTGCTGGATACAATATTATTACGGCTAGGAGAATGATCTTGTATTCTTTTAGGAGGATAATAGTTGTTATTGTTAAAGGCAGGATTATTATTATTAAAATGTGGAGGAAACTTTGGTATAAAAGGAAGGTTTGTTATCTGTTCTGCCGACCGGTTTCTACCCCGGTAGCCTCCACGTCCACCTCTAAAAATGTTTGGCCCATTTCTGATCATATTTTGGTTTCTAGGAGGATAAATCATTTGAGAACGAGCCATCATATGTCCATTATACATAACACCTTGTTGTAAAGTTGGTGTATGGTATATCCCTTGAGCTTGGTATACCATCATTCCAACAGGCGTTTGGAAACTAAAAGATTCTTGTGACGTAGAATGTGAACCAAGAGATGATGAACCTAATCTTCGTCCTGGCCGAACATTGCGCTCTCTTTCTTCTCCATTTTGTTGTAATGAAAGTAAAGAGACTACTGGTGTCTCTGCATTTCCTAAATGTCTATCGTTTTGATCAGAAATTTCACAATTATTATCTCTAGTGGATACGTTACTGTGCGAGAGCGTCTCTCCTGATGCGGTGTGATCAGAAGTGGGAATGGATGTTGTAGAGCTCGTATCCTATCAAAAAATCGATTTACAAAGTTAGATAATTCAATACATACATATTTTATTTTCATGCAGTGAAAGCTATCAAAATTTAAATTTAAGGCAATGCTTAAAATCAGAAGCTGAACTAGTCTTTATATTCATACAATATAAAAAGTCATGCAAAAAAATCTAGATTTTGGTCCACAAGTAATAAATAAACATACACAAATATTAATATTTAATCAATTGCACTGAAATGAGTGTTTACTGGTTTACATAATTATTTGACCCTTTGTTTATTTATAGTAAGATATTTTAAATATCAACAGAAGAAATCAAAATTTCCTTCATGAAGGCAGTTTCACTAGTTTACACTAGAACAAGTAAAATGCCTCTTTTAAGTATTATAATATTGTTAAGGTAGCTTTTTGTAAATTAAATAATCTTTTTAAAGTAGAATAAATTAAATTTGATATTTCAGAAATAATTTTTGCCAGGAAGACTATACCTCGGAAGACATGGTGCTGCTTGGTGGATCAACCGATTGGGGTACATCACAATATTGTACAAATCCATCTTGAGTATTGACCGCATAGAAAGAAGGGTATATGCCTTGAGGAATTGTCGGATAACACATTTCAGCCTGCTGGTATTGAGGATAATAAGGAGGAGGTGGAGGTTGCGGTGGAGCTGGTAATGCTGGGAGATGAGAAGCAGGTATATTGTCAGGTGTGTTTACTGGTGAACTGCGTCCAGTGCTAGGCGAGCCAGTTCCATTATACATGTATGGTCCTCCTCCATTGGCCATCTGTTGGAAGCAGTCAAACTAAACAAAGGATTAAGCTAGTTTATAATCAGAATATAAAATACTGAAATATATTTTAGCCTTAAACTAAAAAAATATTAATCAGCAGATTGCAGCTTATACCTCTAGAAAATGTAAAACAGATCAATATCATTGGGAAAATATTTTGTGTACAATGCTCATTTTAGTAAAACATTTTATGAGACAATTCGTTAACTAATCCATCTTAGTTTCATGGATCAATGAATTTAAAAGACTTTATAATAGTTCATCAAGAAAACATGTCTGGAATTTCAACACAGCTACGTTTACTAAAATTTAAACGTTTCTTTTGTAAAGTCTTTGAAAAGAGAGGTATATAAACAATTATAAAATCTTAAATTGGTCAAATATTTTCTACTCCGTTTTCAGTAAATTTAAAATTATTTTGTTGTGCTCAAATCCATTCAAAAGAAAAATTAATAATTTTACTATCAAGGAATTTAAACAAAAGTAAAAACTTTCTATTAACAATAAAATGCACCTTTACAACTTTTCTTCCTGCTCATGTGACTTATACAACAAGTTTATTATAATAATATAATTGAAAAGAAAATGTAGAAAATAAGCTTATACAATTAGCACCATGCAGGTAAACTGAAATATCATGCATCACCATGCATCATTAAACAATAGTAACTTATATATTTAGAAAATTGGTATTGGATTCATTTATTAACTAAATAAACAAATGCTCAATTTTAAAAGCATTGTAAGAGTATCCAAGTCACTATTGATAGTAATATTTTTACCTTTTTGTTTCCATCTTGTGACTTTGTTTGCGTTTCTTATATATGACGCGTTTCAAAGGATCTCCGAGCCTTTGCGACGGAATACCTCTTCTAATCAGTTGTCGTTCGACTGCCCGCCGTAGTAGACGTCTATCGGACAATTCATATGTGTTATGTGTCGTGAGCATGTTGTTGTGATGTGAACTGTTAATTTATTAATCTGATGATGAAACATAGTTTTTGAAACGTATATATATAAGAAACACAGACGAAGTCACAAGACGGAAACAAAAAGGTAAAAATATAAAATGCTCAATGTTTAATATCTTATATTATCTAAATGAAGGCAAAATAATTCAAAATCTTTTTACACTAGTATAAAGAAATAAAATTATCTTCATTAATAACTCAATAAAATTATATTTGTATATCTTAAAACTAATTTCGAAGTACAATCTAACTAATATATAAAATCTTTATTTCTTACGCTCTGATTCACCAAATTATAAGATACATAACAGTATAAAGTACATACTTTTCAAAAGTTTTTGTGACCTGCTGATCAACAAACTTGTCAAACCTAAAGTATTTGTGTTATATAATATGATCAATTTATTATGTCATTCCTATAAAGTAAATTTTAAATGTGAACTACATGTTTTAGTGAAGTTTAAAAAGATTAAATAAAAGTTAAGACTTAACTAAAAACAATATTAAAAAAAATTTTGTGCACAGTTTTATGTATCTTCGAAGAGTAAAATATTAAGAAACGCTTTTAGTGCTATATGTGTGAAATTGAAGTCAGTTAAAATAAAAAATGTAATTGTGTACTTAAGACCACACGGGAGAAGTGTAAACGTTTTAACACAACTTACGAAATGAGGAAGCACAATGTCCATTTCAAAGGTATTATCAATTAAACTATACATTGTGTTAACATTAACAAATTAAGCCTATGACGTAGGACAATCTGTTATACTTATGTACCCAATTCAAATATACTAAATGCAATGCAATGCATTTGTGGCCTAACCGGCTAAGGCGTATGTTTTGCTGGTTCGAATCACGGCAAAAAACCAAAACTTTTTCAAACAGATGGAATTGAGTGTTTCACTTTAGGAGCTTTTCACATTAGAAGTGTTTTACTTTAGGAGTGTTTTATAAAATACATGGTAAACGCGTGATAATAAAATCCGATTCATCTCCAGCAACAAGAAAACTGTATACTTTGCTATACAAACATGTAAACAAAATTTTTGGACGTGGTGGGCCTATAGAACTTTACACTTCAAAAATACAGAACGATTTATATAATGAGCCTATTAGCAAATTGAGTGAGATGAAACTAGTGATAGCTAGCAACAAGTTTCTGAAATATAACAAGAATTATCCTCAACAGTACCATTTTCTACAGCAGTTACTCTAAATACTGTACTAACCTCTCATCGGTTTTTAACTTACTTAAAATGAAGGATTTAAACAAAATTGTGTTAATGTAAAGTTTGTCATACTTGGTAAAAACTTTACAGACGTTTGAAATGCTTCAATGACTTTTTTTAAGAAGAATGTAAGAGCCGAACACAGTGTTAAAAGTGAATGACTTGTTTTAAATCAGACAACCACAAACCTCGGTAATGCAGTTTATTCTTAAATTCGTTTGGATTGCTATTTAATTGTAAAATAAGTGGGAATCAGCGTTTGATCATGAGATTTTAATTGAAAAACATTAAAATTAACGCAGATTTTCCAATAATCTGCCAACAGATATAAAAAAGTCAATATAAGTCAAAAGCTGCTTGTCCAAACAATGATGAAAATTAAATAAAAAACAGTAACAGGATATGAGACATGGGTTTATGGTTATGCTTGGTTGTAACCAAGTTGCAATCATCACACAGACTTAGAAGATAATCGCATTGTCAAAAAAGACTCATTGGGTAAATGTTAAAGATGTTTTCATTGACTGGAAATGTGTTGTTCATCACAAATTTGTTGTGCCTTGAAGACAAACTGTCAACAATAAGATTTACCTTGAGGTCTTTTTGTAGTTTGAGGCATTCTTTGTGCAGGCTTGTGAAGTGGGAAAACCAAAGTTGGATACTGGTACCACGACATTTCCCTAGGACACCTAACATTTACATTAGAAGTTTTATACAAACTATTGTATATATACAGTGTGATGACTTGTATAATATATATTTGTGTAAAAAGTTCTATCATAAATGTTTTTACAGATATCAGTGGTACACCAGAATGATCCTACAATGGATCTGTTTTGCAACGGGAGGAAAACATCTTATGCTCATTCATTTGGGTATTATAAGTAGCAAAGTAAACATCTACCTCAATTATATGTATGTTAAAATGTAGTAAACAAAACCTTGTTGTGTGGTCAAATTAAAATGTTTCTAGCCAATATACCATTCGTAGGAAAAACGCATACAATTTTCTTTTCAAATATGTAACAATACGGTAACATCATTTGAACAGAAAAAAACAACAATATAATTTGTATATATATACAGTAGAGTCCCAGTAATTCGAGCCACAAATAGCATTGAATGTGACCATGCATTGTGACACATTCTTGTTGCTTGTAGGATACCGATCTGTAAATTTTTGTTTTCCAATTAATCTGTCAAGAGCGTTTGTACCGGAATAAATGCTGAACATTTTTTATAATGCCCTGATCCATTGGCTGTACAACTAAAGTCATGTTCGGGGAGAAAAAAATATCTGTAACGTTGTCCATATAAGGGATAGAGTTATGCGCAGTACAGGTGTCAATAAACAATATGATTGTTCTGTTCTGTTTACAAAAGGTTTTGTCGAGAATTAATAATAGACAGAGATTGGGCAGAGCATCAAAGACAAACTACAGTATCGGTAATTATAGAGAATTCTCTGAAGGCAAATTCTTGGAAACCGGTACCGCGTCTAGAATTAGAATACGTGTACAAACACGTAAGTCCTGCCCCCTATGTCCAGCCCCCTTTCTACCAGACAGTGACCTATTTATCCAGTGATCCCTTTCACAGTACAAGATTTATTTTTAGTGTTGAAAAAAAAACTTTGAATTAAAGAAGTTAACTCCGAATTATCCGTAATTTTTTTACATTGATATCATATAAAGTTCAAGGGACCGAACCGAAACTTCGAATTAACGGTAATTTTGAATTAAAGACGGCAATTTTGAATTAAAGACGTCTGAATTATCCAAGTTCTACTGTATATAGTATATACAAAAATAACATCGAAACAAACTTTTCCCGGCACTGCCGAATCCCCCTGACATGACATCGCAGCTCGTAAACGTTGCAGTGTAGTTAAACAAAAAACTATTTATTATTTCTTTAATAAGTAAGTTTCTATTTTTTACTGTGTATAAAATTAATTTTTTACTTTGAATGTTCAATACAAAATAGTGTATATTTAATAAAACTTTATTTTTTTCGGAGATACGAGGACTATAAATAGTAATTTTATCTTAACCTCTAGATATTCAGTGTATTTCGAGATTTTCATAATCCGAGGTACTCTCAGTCCCATTCAACTTGAAATATCACGACTCTACTGTGTACTAAGTATTTTAACCAAATACTAAGGTCCTTAGTTGAAGCATATTTATTTACAGGGTAAATATCTCAATTTCAACAAAAATTTTAATGTAATCTAGATGTCTTCCTGTGAAATTAAGGTCAAAACAATAAAAAATTTGAAATGTTTATAATATAGGCCAATAAATATTCTGTACTTATTTAAATACCTTTGTCTACTGAAATTTCTTGCACTAAAACTTACAGCAATATTACTAAATACAGCATTTATTAAGCATAAAAATAAACAGTTTAATATGTAAAAGGAAAAAGAAATTAGGAGAACTAATAAAACACTGCAGCAACTACTTGCAAAATGTACCTATTTGAAAATGGAAAATAACACAAAGGAAACACACCACAAACACATTACATTGACAGTGATATATTGCATATTGTAAATGAAGAATATGCAAACCTTTAAAGAGGAAGTATCACATGTGACAGCTAAAATGAAGAGTTGGATTTGTACATTTTTATTTATCTACTCTTTCTTTCGGTCTATTCTTTTTTTATTTTTAATAAGGTACAGGAATTGTATCAACAAGCAAGTAGGTAGGCTGATACGGAGCAGGTGACTCCAAGTGGGCGCCAGCAGTCACATAACCGCCAATGCTGCACTGTGGAGAAAACCACAATAACTTCATCTATTTTATAACTATAACACATCAGACCAATTTTTGTCATATATGCTTTAGTTATATAAATATCAATGTTCAATATAAACACACATGAGAAATCATTCTAGAAGTATTATCCATATAATAAATATAGCTTACTGTGTTTAGTTACTGTTAAAGTTGAAATATTATCAGGGATTTTAATTATCATTTGTAGATAAGATGAATAATTTGTTTAAAAATGATGTCAGTATAACTGATGCTGTTGAAGCATTAGATTTAATGTGTTGTATAATCGGACTTAGCAGATCAATGACGCTATCATTTTTTTATAGAGATAATGTTGTCATTTTTCTAGTTCTTGCTACAGTGTTTGGTTCTGTATAAAGACTGTACAAACTAAAATCAAACCATTTCAAGAGGTTTTATGTAATAGTTGTTTTGTGTAGTACAAGGAAGTATACTGGATATAGTTTATTTTTTAAACTAATTCATAATTTAAGTAAATTAAAAAATATTTAAGGAAATTGTTTATTTTCCCTGATGATTCTGTTAGTTTAGTAAAAGTTTTTTTTTTTTTTTCGGTTTAAAGGCGAAAAACCTGGGTGGTTATCATCGCCAGTTTAGTAAAAGAAAATATTTATTGAGAACTACATACGAAAACATTTAATACAGTAGAGTCCCACAAACTCGGCCTAATGTGGACCGGCAATGGTCCGAGTTTCCAAAATCGCCGAGTTACCGGGAATAGAGGGTTTTAAAATGAGAACAAGGTTATTTCAGGATACTTTATATAGTCGAGTTTGTAATGTAAATAAAACAATAATAAAAACCAGCAGTTACATTATAGACTGTATTGTTATATGTACCTAAATACAGTACATAGTTAAAATAGTGAGGCCTAAAATAAAACCAACTTAAATAAATACAGTACTGTAAACATAAAAACTCAAACTCAACAACAAAACGAAAACGGACAACTGTACTAAGCTTTACAACAGAACTCTCTTGATAATCAATGTTCACTTCTCACTGGCTATTCCAAGACTGGGAGGAAAATTGACACTTCTGGCGAAAGCGAATAGCGAGACAATAATGGAATAAGAATTGAGGAATGTACCGCCCAGCTGCGCAGGTAGCGTGACGCGCTGACATCGCCAACTCCTCTCGGGGCATTAACCTGACCTTCACCGCAAGAAAGGCCACATGAACAAAAGGCTTGAGAACGCGGGAAAATACTTCGAAATTGATTTCCAATGGGGTCGCCGAGTTACCTGGATTGCCGGGTTATTGAAGACCGAGTTTGTGAGACTCTACTGTACCAATTTCACTAATATAGTATAAAATGCTTTAAATGTATATCAAAATTACAATATTTTTTGAAGCAAAAATCAATATTAAGTAAGCAGGTAAAATCGGTTTCTAAAAATTAATAAATTTGTCACAACCTTATATAGTAGCATGTTTGGTGTTCGTATGTAAGTATACATCTCCATAAAAATGTTAGGTTCGTTATGTTAAAAAACTATAAACCGTTGAACATAAATCAAAACATTAACTGGAAGAAATATTGGCAATAAAAAGCACTTGAAATTTCAATAGTGTGGCCATTATGGCGACGAGTAAAAAAAAAGTATAGTGAAGTGATTGAAATAGCACAGTAGACAATTTGTTAAAGGCCCAGGATACTTGCAAGTATTAACAGTTTTATAAGAACGAGGTTAAATACAATTTTAAAAGTAGTCTGCATTAAAATTGTTATTTTAATATAAATCCATAATTCCAAGAACTTCCACAATAATCGAACCTACAAAATTTATAAAAATAAATTGTTGCATAATAGACATAGGATGACTCAGGATGCAGATGAGTTGGTGCGAGATTTGGGCGCCAAACTATGTTTTCACGGGCTGACAACATTGTCAACCTGTTGTGCACAAGTGGCCAGTCACAGGTTATGCTGAATACTCATCTGTGATCCTGACATCACAGAAGAAAAATAATACACATGTAGTATATGAAAAGATCTCAAATTGGGACAGATCTGCCATGTTAGAATACAGGTTTGTTTACATTTAGACGCCATGCGATAATTTGAGTTTGTGAAACCATTTTATTTTATTTTTAGTAAATAAATGTTTTATTGATTTTAAATAATAGTAAAGTAATACATAATGAATAATAATTAATTTCTTATCTTAAAAGATTTTTTACTTCAAAATTTCTTTAACTTGGAATTTTTGAACTTTTGGTATTTAAAAATTTATTTTATGTTAATCCGTAAAGTTGCAAGCAGTATTCACACAAAATAAAGGTATTTATATAATTAACTTTGCCCATTATAGTTTTACATTAATAATGTTTATAAGCGTATTTTAATGTCAGCTGTTGAAGCAATATTGTTGCCACGTTTAAATTTCACTAAGAAAGTCAAGTTAAAAAGACATTAAAATATTTATATCATGAATAAATGAGGGCCACAAGATGAACCAAGATAGTATGTCAGCTATACAATAAGATATTAGGAAGAACAATAACCAGGAGATAAGGTGCGACCTTGAGCAAAAAATATAAATGTAAACATATGCTTATTAAATCATTAGTAGTAAGGGCAAAGAATCAAATCAAATTTAGGTTATGTTTTATATCTCAACATTAACTTAAAACAATCAATTAAAAACAGAATGCTCTAAAATAGGAATTGTAAATTGTAACAAACTTTATCGTAATTGATTTAATGAATTTTGGGGTAAGGTCCAATGTGGTTTTAAGGTTTTGTAGTATTTATTACATTTATACATCAAATGAAAGAGCAACTCAAACAGTTTTTCCTACAAGTCTTCAATGTGGGCACCTTTCGTCAGATATCGAGTTGATAGCCGAGTTTGTGCTAAACCTTGTTCAGTGTGTCTACAGTATTTGCTTCAACAACTACCTCAATCTGTTTCTTAAGTCGGGGTTGAGGCGGCACACCACCTCGCTGCTAAATAAAGTTCTGTGGTTCCGCTTCTTCCAATTGAGGAAAGAGCCATAGTTCTAGTCCATCAAGATAGGAAACACCAGTTACAAAAAATGAAAGGCCCATAAACTTTCCAAAAACATTCAATTTAGAGGAGTATCATTGCAACTGAACTATCACGTGTTCTCATTTCCACTTGAGTAAAATGTCAATGTATCACTGAAGATGACATGAAGAAAAGAAAATCTTCTTCACGTAGCAACATATAGTTTGCAAAGTTGACATTTAAACTGTAGTCTGTAGTGCAGGCTTAATTGTAACAACTGCAAACGATAAGGACAAAGTTTTATGCGTCTCCTTAAAACTCTCCACACATACGTCACTGGAATTGCTAACTCATAAATAGCCTTCCGAACTGATTGAAAGACTCTCTCACTTGTTCAACACATTCTTCAGTCACTATACTCTTCCATACTCTTTCCATTGCAAAGACAGAAAGTGTCTTCAAAAACTGATGATAACATATTCGGATGTTATTATCACTTGGAGAATTACATAATTTGTACTTAATACGGATCGCTTAATACTACAGTTTCAGTCCTTGCAAACTGTAAAACACAAAAAGCTTTCTGTTCACTAGTCGCCATCTTTGCTACTAGTGCTTTCTAACGGAAGACAGAGGAAACAGTGCATGCATGCGAACAAGTGTACCAACAAAACTCTTTGAGTTGTTCTTTCATTTAACTCTCCACGTCTTTGACTGCTCAAAATGAACAGTCGCAGCGCCTGACAAATGTCTCACCCTACTCATTTGATAACTCTACTTGTATTGAATGTTTCACCAACTAAAAACAATCTAATCGCAATAAAACAAAACCCGTTGGAAAGGAAATGATTTAAACTTTAATTTTTATATTTACAAATTTGTTCTAAAACGTATATTTACATATGTAATCATCGTTTTAAAATTGTTGTTTTCTAAATCAACTGACGCCGCGCGAGAAAGTAATAGAAAATTACACAAATACGTCAATTCTCTAAGGCTCAATATCGCTCGACAGAACTGTTTTGAAAATAATATAAAGATACCTTTGGATTCGTCAAGATTTGAACTTTCTAAAACTGCCTTCCAATATACTGCCTTTCACACTTCACTCTTATAGTTAAAAAAATATAAAGTTTTCTGTAAACTCTTGCAATTGAACAGTTTCCAACCAATGAAAAAGCACATTTTGCATTCGAGATATCTGTTACAATTCAATATATTTGTATAGGTATGTTTATATCGATTTGTAGAGAAAAGTTCAACCTATCATTTAGTGTAAAGTAAACCATATTTACTGTTTACGATTCTATTCGTATAGTCGTGGGAAATACAGACATTTGTTGAATTCAATACTCTGAGTTCCCATGGTTTCGCTATGCCTTGACCAACTGTCTAGGCCAGCAAGCTATGCATAGATTGAATCCGTGAGATGTTTTATCCCTTTGATCTAATTTTGTGATACAAGTAAAACTAAGTGAAATCAACTCCTACAAAAGCGAGTTTACAAGCATACATACATACGTAAATGAGTAACATATGTTTACAACTTCAATCGTTACAATTTCTTGTGATGATGATTTTTTTTAAATATGCGTTGTGGAACTAATGAATAGTATAATATACGTAATAATATTTGCTTTGAGGTTATAAACTATATATAAATACAACCTTTTATCATCAATATATTTGTTTATACAAATTTAAAGAAGAAATAGGCCTACCTATTCGTTTAACAGTTGATTTCACCCATCATCTGTAATACTTAAACAAACCCAATGTAGATTATAGTTTGGGGTTAAAATATGTTTATAAAATAAGAACTTACAAGTATACAGCTCAATTCTTTGATATTTTATTCTCTACAATTTGTTATAATATTTCATTTTTGGGCAAAGCATACATTCCTAAATTACTATTCAAACTATGCCTAGTTTTGTTAGCAGTCTTGTAGTAGGAACATAAAAACTGGTGTTTAAAAAAAAAAAACAAACAAAAAAAAAACACAAGAAAGAAATTTGATATTGATATATATTTTTATACAGTTCTATTTAGAACTAAATTACAAAACTTTTGTACATTTTGAAAAAACTTACAAAAAATGTTTACTACTTTTTATGTAGGCCTAAAGTTGAACTTTTTCCTTTCGTTACTGAATATTTTTTGCTTCTTGAGCTAATAACTTCATTGTTAATTTTACATCAATCAATTTTTTTACTGGCATATATGAATTCTTTGAATCTTTCTCTACAAAAAAGCTATGGAACACTTTTGGATTGGTTTACAATTACTATATTTGGTGAATTTTTGAAGTTATGCTTGCAACACACAATTTGAAAGGCATTGCAAGAAATTAGCATTAACAGTTTAAAGGTTAATTACAGTAGAGCGTCGATAATCCGAACGTCAATAATCCGAAACGTCAAAAATCCGAACGCGTTCTGAGGAGCCCTTGCAACAATTTCGTTTTCGTAAATTCCAATTATTGCGTCGTTAAAAATTTCACAAAAATCTTCATCGCAATTTTACATTATTATCTATTTTTAAACACTTCTTAATACCTTCTCTCACACGCCCTCACAGCAGACTGGCTGTCAGTATTTGCACTGTCACGCTAATAAGCTGCTTTAGCGCTAACAGTGAACTTACAGAAAGTTCATTCATTTTTCTTTGTGTAATCATTATAATAGTGTGTTGTACGTATACAGTAGTGTACTATACCGAATTCTTTTTTATTTTTCGTTTGTGTTACTACAACATACAAGTGAACTTTTAATTATGTACTGTAGGCCTACTGTAATTGAAAGTTACACATTTTTTTGTGTAATCATGTTGGCCCTACTGTGTACGTGCGGGTTCTTCTAAATAATAATGTGTAAGTAGTCTTACATACTGTATTGTAATTACATTACCTCTTGTACTGTTTAACCACTTTAATCGATTAAAGGGCATATATTTTAGCCTAAATGGCTTTTTCTTGGTTGTTTTCAAAAATCCGAACAAATTGATAATCCGAACCCCCCTCGGTCCCAATTAGTTCGCATTTTCGACGCTCTACTCTATATAGATTTATAGTGTAGTAATTTTAAATCAGAATTACCCCATTACCTAAAACAACTTTTATAAGCTAGGGATTTGGTATGTATGTTGTATTTTATTTAGCTACTGTAATAACTATGGCATCCAAAAAACAGTTTTCCCCCATAATTAAAAAACCACTCATCCTATAAAAAAAAAGTTAAACATAAAAGATGTTTGTTACAAAAGGAGTTACAACTTTTGTATTTGCAATTTTTGGAAAACAATTTTGACAATTTGTTTAAAAAGACACTAATTACCGTTAAGGGAAGTTATAAAGAAATTGTTCAACAAAAAATGTTTTAGCTTAAAGATTGGAATTTTCTGAACAGTTTTATACTAATAACATAACTTTTCTCTTTTCATTTATATTTTATGTGAATTTTTAAATGTTACACTATAAATCCCTTCTATGCATTTCGCTACCAAGCTAGGCTACCATAATAAACTCATACTGAGTACATTGTGATACAAGCATGGTATTTTGTATGTATATGTTGTATTTACCTACTGGAAAAATATAATAAAAGTCCTCGCAAAAAACACCTGTGATGTGGCAGTTATCTTTTAAAATGAATATAAAATTTTACAAGATTTACAAAATTAAATATAAAGAAGTGGAGATAATTTAATTTAATCTTTATTTTTTTTTTTTTTGTTAAATTAACACAATTAACATAAGATGGTATACTGGTACATAAGTTCAACAACCTAATTTATCGTCAGACTGAAGTTCTTCTGCTTGCCCAGAATATTTCCGCATGACAGCCCTTGGCATTGTCGACACAGGGCAGAACACTGAAGCACAGACTTACTTCAGTAACACCTGTTGGTACAGTTGGACTTGCACTTGCAAGAAATAAGTGTTAATAGCTCAGATGGAGCAAGACCTTTGATCATGAACTTGGGAGTTAATGTAATTCCGTTTTTTGTCCAACCCCGGTCAGAAGGTAAAATTTGATTTCCTTTCCACTCCTAGATTTGTAGGTACACACAATAAGAATTCTGAACTGCTGCATCTCTTGTTTGGGGAGAATATGCCAGATTTAAAACTTTACTCAGCGTCTGCCTGGAAACAATGTGGTTAATGAAGTACCTTAATTAATTGTGGTCTAAGGAAGGTAGTACTAACTGATCCGTTGTATAAGCGAATTAAAAACGTCTCCCCTGCTGCGGATATCTCTGCTTTAGTTGCACCTTGTTTGGTAAAAACTTTCATGTCTTTCATTAGAGCACGGTCTTTTTGTAGAAGCTGCAGGGAATTTCATTTACCTTTTTTAAATATAGCTGAAGTTGTGTCACAACCTGTTACTGCGTGAACAAATAGAATAACCTTACCGAATTCTCCCAGACCCTTTTGTTGTCGTGATATGTTGAACAGATTTTTTTTGGACCCAGTTGGGCGCAAGAACATTACCTTTTCAGTTTTCGAAGCAAATGAAGTTAATAAAACAAACAAATCGGTGTCTTGGCCAACAACCACGACTGTTTCACCTTTCTTTGCTTCCTCCAATGCTGTAGCTACCATTAAGGAATAAGCAACTGACACTGCCAAGCGAACCTTAATGTCGTTTTTCAAGCACCTCTCAGACAGCATTTCTATGAAACACTTTTTGTTTCGATTGATTGGTAGCAAAGGACGTTCTGGCAGCTCTTCGTTGCTGTTCACACCATTTAATCGTCGCCTGATCAGGATAACCATCAAAAGCCTTGAAGTGAGATGTATATTTGAAATGTAATTTCCCGTAAGTAGCAGGTCGTGGATATTTAACAGTATGCAAGAGGTGTCTGCCATCTACAATGTAGACTTACGTCGTACAGCCATCTGGAATGTTGATTGATTCCTCAGGTAGAAAAGCTTTTACAAGCGAAGATTTTACTCTTTTTCTCAATGATACTTAATCACATAAAGATGGAGGTCTTGTTCAAATTTGAATTTCAACAAAAAACTCAATACAGTAAAACCAGCAATGGGTAAACTACAATACGTTAGTTGTATTAAAAAAATTGCAAATAAAAAATTGTAGCTCTTTTTGTGACAAACATGTTTTATTTTTTTTATAGGATGAGTTATAGTTATAGGGGGAGTTTTATAGTTTTTGAGTTATAGGGGGAAAACTCGTTTTTGGCCGACATTTCCAAGATGGCAGCCGTAGCACAGTTTTTTTACGAGGATTTTTAGTATGGTATTGCAGTAGCTAAATACAACATACATACCAAATCCCTAATAAGAATTTTTATAGGTAGGCTAATTTGTCTAACATGACTGGACTATTATAATTGAAAGTTAAATGTAACATATACTACAAAGCCTTAAAACACAGATATTCCTTTTGAATCACCCCATATTTTAAATTGAGAAGGTATATTACTACTATCACACTTCAATCATAAAAACACAGTTCAATTCAGTTAGTTAATACACATTTTAAAGCAACATGCAAGCATAACCAAATCACCTATTTAACATAAGACAAAAAGGTCTAGTTGAACCCAAGAAAAAACCTTTATTTTTAATTTAGAAGTAGGACTTGAAGTAATATATCACATTCAAAAAGTAAGTTCTCGTATAGTATTTTTGTTTGATTTTATTTTTTATAAAAGAACATACCTAAACAATTTTTTCTAAATGTCTTTTGTTGTTGAGGTCGTTGTTTATATCTGGAGACCAGTTAACCCAGTCAACGAATGATTCTAGAAGGAAAGTCAATAAGCGGAAAGATCAACTATGGTACATTGTTTTGGGTACCTAGTAGTACAGTATACTAAAAGTCCTTGACCCTAGGGGTGGCGGAAGAGGGGGGTAGGGGGAGTAAAGGTCCCATTTTTTTTCTTTTGCCTATATCTCAGTAGGGGTTGGTCCTACAAAAAATACATACATATACAAAATTAAAGCTGACACAAAATTCTCTACATTTTGTACACCTATAGTATTTTTGCTATCTGTAACCGTTAATGAGATATACGCTCTCAAAAATCGGTAATTTTCGAAAAAAAAAAATGTTTCTTCGCATAGGAATAGTTTATTACTTGTTCCCCATGCGGTCTACCCTCGTGAGCTCTCTCCAGTTCTTATCTCGCTGTAGTTGAGTTATGTAAGCATTCGTAGAAAGTAAAATTATCGTGTATTTCGCCTCAGTATATTATTTTATTATTACTATTTTGTCGCTAGCATATCGCTAGCAGATAATTTTTGATTCGGAATTTTCAACGTAGGGAACAAAATTATGTTTTAATTACAAACTCATTCATATTGATATATCAATACCTACCTCCACTAATAATTAATATGAATGTAACTTCTGGCAAATGTGACACCATGCAGCCTATTTGTAACACAAATTCAAATTGTACACAACTAACTATCATATGAGATTATTCTTTAAGTAAATTAAATATAATTAGGTATCTAATAACATCACTGAGGGTATCTAATACTATCAGGTACACCCAGCTTCACTTCAATAAGTGATTGAAAATTATCTGCTGGCTACATTAACAATAGAAGCTTTTGAGCTTTCGACTTAAAGAGGCAGATGAATATTTTAGCCTGCCTAAGTCCATGAGCATTGTTCCAATGTGAGGACCAACTTTTCTCTGTCCAGATTTCAACATTTCTTAGGTGGCTCTTGGGCCTTCCACAGAAAGGATTTATACCAATGAAGGGCTTTTTGGAACCAACTCTAGCAAGGCGATCAGCTGTCTCATTACCATTTATGCCTACATGGCCAGGCACCCATTTAAAAGTAACTTCATTGAGTCTATCAATTTCATTCACTCCTTTAAAACAGTACCAAACTAGCCTTGATTCAAAGGTGCAGAGGAACAGGTTGAGAAGCGCCTCCATAGCTGATGTGGGGCAGGAGCGCATGACCCCACAAATTCTAGGCACGATACTCTTTGTAGCTTTTGCAGCTTTTTTTTACTCCAGTCTGCTTGACCTTCTGCAACATCAAGTCCGCATATGTGATAATGGCAGTGTACGACCATGCAGCCATTGAGAGGGTAATGTCCCATGTTTTACCATTGAGCGATTGATTACTAACCCAAATAGCCCTGGTCATTTTTTTTTAGAACATAACCCAAATAGCCCTGGTCATTTTTTTTAGAACAAAGTCCAACTGAGCATTCCAGAGAAGCCCTCGATCAAGGATTAATCCAAGAAACTCAGGCTCCCACGGAAACTTTCGGACCCCATCAACAGTGGGCAGTTTTATCTGGTAAAGGAGACAAGTATAGTTTTGGCCGGATTGATACTCAGGCCCTGCCCCTGACACCAGTTCCAGACCAAATCCAGAGCCTTTTGCATGAGCTCTGATATAGTATTGTCATGCTTACCACGGATTACTATCGCTAGATCATCAGCCTCAAAGTCCTTGATAGCCAATTTGACCAAAAGTTCATTATCTACTAAAGACCACAAGAGAGGAGAAATGACAGCGCCTTGTATTCAGCCTCTTACAGACTGTGTGGCTAAAGAGTAATCTTCGTTTTTGGCAAAGTTTCTTCTTTGAGCGAGCATGGAGCAGATCCAGTTAACAGCTCTGGGTTCCACCACTTTAGATATGGCAGCCCTTTTAATGGACGAGAACGGGGTATTAGGTCCACTTCTCCGCACCTAAGGGTGTGCTCAACCTTACCCACAAGAACATTCAAAACATATTTATTGTTTTAAAGGTTTTTATCCCATTTCACACCTTAAATGTACATAATGAAAATGCGAGAGCTTTACTTTTCTAAGTATCACATAAGAAACAAATGTGTCAAATTCCAACTCTTTAGTCTTTTGGAAGTATGCATTTATTATGTTAGGGTAGTTATCCCCACCCATTTTCACACCTTAAGAGCAAGTGATGTATTTTTCACAACTTTAGCTCTACTTAGTGCTGCCAAATTTGGTCATTATAACTGTCTGTTTCTTAGCGAACACACTTGTACATGTGCATGTTCTCTTTTATATATAAAATATATATAGATTAAAGGATTACAGCAAAATAATATTTTACTCTAGGGTTTGATTGAAGAAAATATAAAACAATAAAATAGTCTGGTATATACAATGGAAAAAATAAATAAAAAATAGCATAATTAATAATGAAAAACTTTTTAAACACCATAAATAATTTGATAACATTTTCTCAAATTATTAATTCAAAAGTGACCCTCTTTGGAAATCTAGGACCGATCTTGCTATGTACTGTATGTCAGATTTGTCAAGATATTGGTACTACACAGGCTAAAGTCTAAACAATTATCCTAGATTATTTGAAATGTGCAAAAAAGAAGTGTTGTTGTAAAAAGACAATAACAAAAACACATAACACAATATCTCAGAGTTTTATTGGAATTAGTATACCTTAGCTTGTGTCAAATCAAATAATATTCACTAGATTCCTTTCTCCACATAATGTGTATTTTTAGTATTATTAGAAAAGGTATATGCACATCATTGCATGCAAGTTTAAAAAGGTACAAACAGCCAACTATTTAGGAATATTGAGTTTTATTAGAGTAAGTAGAACATTTAGTGCCAAATTAGAATAGGAGAAAAATCTACCGACTAGGGTAGGGCATCAGAAAGGAATTACAAAACAGGTAACAGGGAAATAACACCAGATTGCTTAGAGGTAAATAAAAAAAACCTGTAAGATTCATTTGCAATTTGGTTCATGGTTATTCATTTGCATGGTTTAAATTTAAGTGAATAATGTTATTTAATTATATCAAATACTACTGACAGTATATCTTTAAAATAAAATTAAGCAATTCTTGCAAGCTCAATTATAGAATTTTACTTTTTACAATATTTTATTAATTTAGCTTTATCAACTATCACATTATTTTAATGCTTCTTTATAATTATTGCATTTTTCTTCCTGTACCCAACTTTCTTGACTTAGAACAATATAAGCACGGAAATGAATGCAGGACATCCTGAAATACTGGTAAATTGTAAAACTTCCTGCTTGTGAAACTTATTAATATTTATCACATAAATAAGAGCAGAAACGATTATTGTGCATCATAGAAATTAATCGTGCATCATAGAAATTAATCTGAGGTAACTAACACCTCACATTATATCAGTAAAACGTGGCATATTGTTAGTATATAATTCTGAACCACTTATTCGCAATTTAAAGAACAATTCTTGTATATTTTAGATAAAATTGAAGTGTGTTACTACTGCCAAAGCATAGAATATTGTTTTATCACTAAAAATGTACTGACCAAAAACATCAGAATAAAATATAATTTCCAGAAAAAATAAAAAGGCTAGCATCATTAAAATAAGATACTTTAATAGAAGCTATAAACAAGACTGATTTAAATCATTTTAATCAAACGGTTTATGAGCAAAAAAAAAAATAATAAAAATGCATTTTAATAGAAAAGATAAAAAATATAGTATCCAAACTTTTTTCTAATTATTTCCTTACACTTAATGCATTTTTGACCATTTGATTGAAGTTTGTTCCTTCATTTCATTCGGTCTATTCAAATTTTAAGAATAGTTTCAACAATTTAATTTTAGACTGATAGATATATTTTTAGATCATCCAGGGTAATAGAGATTAGTACCTTACATATTCTTAAGTTTTGAACTTTAGTGTGCAACACTTTTAGTGCGATGATTATATTAATTTATTTATATTTCCAAGTCAGACATTTAATATTTTGTATTTTTATTCTGATGAAACATAAAATTTATTGCATTTATTATAACATTTTTATAAAGTGAATTTAAAGTTCTTTTTGAGACCCGTTAATAAAGCTACAATTATTATAGAAACAGCTAAACAATACTAAAGAACAAAAGTTTTTATATCCTATATGTAATACAATTCATTGTTGTATCTTAATATTATTGGCTCAACATTTTCTATAAAAATATCCTATTTACACAGTTTTTTTATCTTTTCTAATATTTATATAGAAAAGTCTTTATTGGGGAGTTTTTATACTGGTTTATTACATCAAAACTGAAATTAACAAAGGCAGTAATTGATTTAAAAGTTCAATCTTTAAGGGTTTCGACTAATATTTCTATATCGCTTAAGTTTGAAAAGGTAGTTATAGCAAGTGAATACTAATTTGAAAATTTACAGTCTTTTCATAAATTGTTTTAATGTGGTGCATACATATATATATATATAATATATACCATTATTGCTTTTCTTAATCTCAAATAAGGATAATCCTAGGAATGGGTCCTTGAATCTTGTAAATCTTGAGTCAAAAAATAATTGTACTTAACGCTTGAATCTCAATACGAACAGTGTACCTCCGAAACTTCCGCCATAATTTTTACTGCCAACATCGGTTGTTTTAAGACCTGTCTATGAAATTAAAATAGCAAAGTAAGAATGAACGTATTGTTTCCTTTCGCCTGTGTGTTTTAACATAAGATAATTCATAGGCTTAATGCCACGATGGCCGTGGTTGTTAAGACGTCAAAGCTTTATCAATCGTCATGGCAACCATCAATGGAAAAGTTCCGGGTTCAATTCCTATTGACCCCAAATAATTTCTAAATGGTTTCTTAACAGACATTATTGGCTGTGGTTCGGATTCCACGTAAAACTGTAGGTCCCGTCTTCATTAGCCTTAAGTGCAAAACAGCAGGACGTTAAACCCAAAAAAAAAATTCATAGGCTTAGCGCAAATTGCATTCAGATACCATTTTCTTTTGCAGATGTCCACAGTTGTGTTCTAAATTATGTTTTATTGCCTGTCATTCAACAAATTAGAGCAAATCACTTTGGATATAATTTTATTTAGTGAACTTTCCAAAGTGTATTTTAAATAATTTCCATATTTCATTAAATTAGTGCATATCTTATCCCAGTGTTTTTTCTTCACCTGTGTGACACGTTGGAAATGCTTTCATTTGAGGTTAATGAACACTCATTATTTAGTGATAATGACAACTTTACATTTATCCTAAACGTAGACCTATACAAATATTTAAATATGACCATCCTTATTTCACTTATGATTAAGCTAACATAAGTGTAACACACATAAGCTGGCAATTTTATTGGAAAGTAATTTTGTATTAAATACTAAATCCATGGTTGAACTAAGTACATAAACATAGCAACATAGATCATAGCAACACTAATATTAAAAAAAAAACACGAGAAAATTTGGATTCGACTTATCTCTAGTTGATACAAATAATTTAATATATTGTATTACAAGATTTAAGAAAAATCTACCAATATTTAAAATAACTTTCAATTGCAATATGTAAATATAAAATTGCAATTAATTTAAATGTTTTTTTAAACTTACTGGCAATTGTTGATATGGTTGATACTGTGGTGGCATGAATATAGGTGGTGCTGGATTTGCACAAGGATACATAAGAGTAGGACCATATGTAGGTGGTGCACTAGGTTGGTGGCCATAAGCTGAAATATAAAAATAAAATTTCATCAAAACAACAAAATTATCCTTAAAGTAAATATATATTTAAAGGTTGGTGGCCAAAAGCTATAATATACAAAAAACTAGTATCATCAAAACAACAAAATTGTTCTTTATTAAAGTAAATTTGATTGTCAATCCCTACTTTGTCATTCAAAAGCAATATATCTGAATAGAATTTAATTGAAAAACAGGTAATTTTTTACATTTATTGACAATGTTTCAGTCCATCTCAATGAAAAAACTAACTTAGTAGTATATTGAAAACATACAGTTTAAAGACGCAATTCAATCAACAGTACAAAACTACAGTAAAAAATGTTCTACATGATAAATCTATGAACCATTGTTGGAAGGGATTGGGCCAAGCATTTTGTAATAAATAAAGTCCAATGTCATTTATTTTATTGTTTCATTATTTATTTGTTAACTAACAAAACAAACATACAAGTTTATTGAAAATGTTAAAAATAAATTAAGATCAATTATTTTAAATAAATGTTTTAAAATCGTTACAAAACAAAGAGTTTTTTTTCAAACTGTTGGTTTTAGTAGACTATATAAAAGAATCATATCATATAGAAGTAACTTAGTAAACTTAATTTGATGTTCCAAAACATGTCTTAAAAAACAGAAATGAGTTACTACGTTCTGGTACTAATACTGACAGAACGTTCTACGGCTTAAACTATATAATATGCTACAAATTTCCATCAAAATTTTACTTCAAAGAAATTCTTATCTAATTTGTAAATGTACATTAGGGGTTTTTGGTCGAGTCGTGAAATTTTTCACTCGGGTCGAGTAGTGAAATATTTCACCCGAGTCTGGTCGGGTAGTAAAAATTTTCACCCGAATCTGATGTGGTAGTTAAACAAAAACTCGAAGAACTTTTGATGTTATTTTTAGAAAATACAACTTTTTTCTTTGAATTTAGCACTTGTCTCAGAATTCATAAATATTATATTAGTACTGTAGGGCTAGGCCTACTTAGCAAGTTATTAGTTTACTAAAAACGTAATCAGCCTAACCAAATTATATTATTAATTATTAGGCTAATTGAAATATCTTTTCTCTAAAAGTAGCCTACTGATTGCTGATTTGCATTTATTTTCCGTTCGATTTGTATTGGCATTCCTCTTATGATCGCTATCTGTTACAAAACTCGAACCCCTAGCAGTACTAGGACCCAACTACACCGATATTTCTAGTGATAAAATTGCCTATTTTAGGAAATCTAAACTACACAGTACAAAAAGAATGAAAAATAAAACTATAAACAAAAAATTACGGAACTAATAAAATAACAAATCCTTTTCAAAAAAGAGAAACATTTATTTATTCTAACACAAATTGTAAACAACAAAAACATTGACTGTGATGTGAAACGAACGAATCTGATGTTCATTACAACCTCAAACAACACGGAATAACAAAAACAGACTACTAAACAGAGTAAAACAAAAGTGAACTGTTGTGACTAAGAACCTTTCCGCTGAAAACTTTTACGTCGACCAGGTAAAATTAATGTTGACATTTCAGCTTTGCATTTCATTTCTGGTAACATGCTTGTATGCAATTCGAAATGTTGACCTTAGTTAAAAAAGCTAAAAGAATATCATATCGCAGTATCAGTTGCCGGAGAAAAGATTCTCTCGTAAAAATTCGGGGGAAGTTATCAGTTAGTCAATTCCAAGTAACGAATTATACAACATAGATTTTAATATATTGGACTGGTAGGCATACGCACGGATTATGAAAGGCGATATTATTATAGTCATGTCGCACAAAAAACAAGACGTGTACAGTCAACTCCCGATTAAACGGGATCGGTTTATACGGGTTGCGGCTCAACCGGGCCTAGAGACAAGAGAAGTGGTGGGGCGAGAATTGAAAAAAATGCAGGTGACAGGAGGGCGGGCGGCCTTGTAGCAAACGAATAACGACTAACACAAAACTGATGCTACTGCAATCACGAGTAGCATCTATTCACGTTTGAATTATTCATTTTACCCGCCCGAATCCTGAAAATTCGGGTACCCGCAGACCCCTAATGTACATATTAAAAACTTGGGTTAATTCCTAAATTAGCTTTATATGTATCACAGGCCTACAGTAAAAACATGTAGTAAAATAGTTGTTCCCATTTCTCTAAAAATGTTTAAAAAGTAAAAATGTGTTTTAGAGTTACTGAAGTATCAAAATTAGAAAAACAAATTTAGTTTTTAAAATCATTAAAACTGTTTCAAACTAGAATAGTTTTAAAATGGTTCAAATCACTGTTGAAATAATTTCATTCATTGATACTCGGTTTTACAAAAATATAACAGGAATCTCTTTATTATAAAAATGAATGCTTGTTTCTTTGTCCTCTATAGACTCAAAAACTATTTGACCAATTTCACTAAAATTTTCACAGTTTATCCATATCATTGCCATATCACATTACAATTACTACATTCTAAGGGGTTGAAATGGGGTGTATACCCCTATACAATAAATATAAATTAAACTAAGTTTCAACAAGCTATTAAGGTAATATTATGTAATATTATTTTTGAAGGAATATAAAAACCTATTTGGAATTTGATTACTTAGGTTGAAGGATAAAATGGAATAACTACCCTTAGAATTAAATATTGATCCATACACTTCTTTTTCTTTATTCTCAAAAACCACATAAATTTCACAATTTACACATATTAATGCTAGGATTATTTAGATAATATGGTCAATACAAACAATAATATTTAAATTGGGTAGCCATCCAAATACAATAAAAATAAATTATTCTAAATTCCTACAAACTATAAAGGTAATAGTATTATTTATTGATATAAAACAAACATTTGCAATTCAATTACTTAAATCAAAGGGATGAAATGGGATAACTACTCTTAAACATTAAATCAAGCAATAGCGAAGACACTAGTATTTTTATAAATTTTGTAAACAAAGATAAAGAGTCATTTTTCGCAAACATTATACAGACACAGATTACTCTCAGATTTGGCAAAACGATTAAAAATGAGTTCAACTAAGATGGCGTGGTGAATGTGTAAAAGTGCAAGTCCAACCAGTCTTTTCTGTACCATCGTTGATCAGTTGTTGCAGCGAAGAAAATGATCTATCAGCACTGGAGTTGTGGTAAAATCTATAGAATTTGGAGAAGAGTATAAACTGTTGGGTAAATGTTTTTATCACATAAAGTCAAAACCTCTATTGCTGGCTTACGAAGAAATCCTACTACAACACTAGCTACAATTTTCCTTGTTTCCAAAATTTGTCCTTTTAACCTTATTATTTGCACATTTTTATCTTCGTCCAATATAGAAAACTGCTGATGAGGCACTCAATAGTTTTGTTCAACTCCATATTCGTGAAACTTACTTAAATGGACTCTTTTAAGCAATAGAGGTAATTTAAAGGCATTCAAAACATCTTTTGAAAATCTTGTTTTCAAATCCATACATATACTCTCCAGTAGATTCTATGTACATAGACATTTTGAAATAATCTTCAGGATTTTGGATGTCATAGTTTTGCCTTTTTGATTGACGGCCACAAGTTCTAGGCTTCTTTTCTTAATTTTAATGAAAATGAGTTTCTGTTTCTGAACGTCTGCTTTCTAAATCAAGAGATTTTTTGGTAACAATGCAATTAAGGGAAGAGTGCAGGCAAAAATGTTACTTAAAACAAAACAGGACCACTTTAACTCTTAAGTCACACACAGCCCCTACGTGTGTTTTCACAAATAGAAAAATATTTAAATTGCAATGTAAAGCAGACAATGTGATTATGATTTTATTCTACTACAGAGTATGGTGATGTTATTGATAATTATATTGACAAAAATGCTTTATGTTGACAATGATGATCTTGATATAATTAGACCGTGGGAAAACAATGTCAGCCAGTTTCTCTACACGATTAGGAATGCAATAAGATCAATGGGCGCTCATAATAGAGAAAAGAGAGAGGCGAGCTATCAGTTTAACATCAAACTCCAGCGCGGCTGATCGAGTGACGCTTAAACACGTCAATAATTTGGAAAAGTTGGAAAATTTTGCTGTTTTTTTTATCCCCATAAAAGTTGAAGTACTGGACCAATTTTGAACTTTGTTTTTTTAATCAACGTGAAATTTTGTCCTCTTCAATTTACTACTCAACTATTTTTTACATAATATGTACCGCTTTTTAGTTATAAGCAAAAAACTGGAAAAAATTCGAGGTTTTTTGCCCCCCAAAATTTGTCCCCCCCCCCCCCTTTTGAGATCGCAAAATTAGATTTGGCATACCCACACCATACGAAACGATCCTAGAAAAAAAATCTTTTGCCGCAATCAATGTAAGCTGAACCCCTTTTTTTATCCTCTATATACTGGGCTAACATTTGATAGGAAGTATTTTACATTTATTTTTATTTCAAAATTATTTTATTTCCTGCTATTTAATATTTTTTGGTCATATTTCATTTTATTCATTCAAAATTTGTTTGCTATTTGTATATGTTCTTAACCAGTAAAGACCATATTTTGTGAAATAACAAACACATTATATGCAAATTATTTATTATGAGTGGCGATCATTCAAATCAATATTTACATAAAATGATTATTTACAAATATGACTCAATTATAATTTAGAAAATTTCAATTTTTCACCCATTAGATGGCGTTTTAGGTGACTAATATGTTCTGACGAAATGTTGATCTAATGATCCTCTAAACAACCCACCATGCCAATTTTCTAGGAAAAATTTTTCCTGTGAGTTATAACGAATTTGAAAATTTTAATACAAATTTTCATTACTAGGTGGAGTGTACAAAATTTCTCCTTTCGATATTTTATAGCCCTTATGATTGCCTATCCAACGATATCTATATCACTTCTCTACGACTTGGCATTCATGAGATAAAGTGCATTATGTAAATGGGCGTTTTTTCCACCTAGCTCCTTCACCTTAATAATAACCCCCTCACTTTATCAGACATTCCTATCCTAAGTTTTGATGAGAAATTCAAAAATGGTGTCAAAGTGAATATACCCCAAAATTTGAAAAAATTTGGGAGTCAATTGGGGGTCTTTACTGGTAATAAATTCAAACTTGTCTCATTAAATCTAAATTGTCGGCTGTTATGTTTTTCTGACATTCATTTGATACTATGATTGTGTACAATTCCTTAGTTTCTCTGGATTCCACATCATACGAGAAGTGAAGGCTCGTGTGACATAGGCAGTCCGCACACGGGTCGTTGCCTATGCTACGCATGAGAGAGGCGTTTGACAATCGTCAACCGTGGAAAATAACGATTGTCGTTTCCCTCGTTCTACGTCCATTCCAACTCTCAGGGTTATGTTTACAACATCAATCGTTGTTAAAATTTCTTGTGAACTTGATGTTTTAAATATGAGTTATAGAACTAATATTATGTTATAATACGTTATAAGATTTGCTTTGAGGTTAGAAAGTGTATATAATTACAACCTTTTACTATCAATATATTTGTTTATAAAATTTTAAAGAAGAAATACCTATTCGTTTAACTTCGGAAACATTCGTACATCTTTGTATAACATATAAACATATTTGATTATTAATTTCTTCACTATAATGTAATAACTTCTAAATCATTTGATCTATTAATATGAAATAAGAAGAGATTAAAAGATAATATTTGTATCTTTCTTTAAATATATAATAAAATATATAATACAAAATTTTAACAAATAGGCTTACAGTTTTATAATCCTTATAATACACTAAAACCTCGTTTATCCGGTACTCGTTTATACGGAACTCCGGTTTATCCGCAATAGTCCCAAGGAAAAAAAATTGCAAAATACAATGCGAGTCGTGACACATCCCGTGCAGGGTGTCAGTTTTGGCAGCACTGAGTGTACGGCTCGGCGCAGTTGTGGGTGAACTTGACTGTACTCACGTCACCACTATGCCCGTCAATCGGTGTCACTTGTCAAACGCGATCGTCAATCAGCACCACTAGTTTGTTTAGTTCTATTATATTGTCGTAAAACCAGTTAGTACTGTATTGTGTTGTTAGTGTTGTTTTGAGTGAGAGTAAACATTATTGTTGCGGAGTGCAGTGACTATTTACATCGCAATAAGTAATTTATTAATAATAATCGTGCAGTGACTTAATTAAAATGTCAGACAACAAAAGGAAGAAGGTTGTTGTCAGCATGCAAAAAAGATTAGAGGCTATTTTCCGGTTGGATAAAGGTGAGACATTAAAAAATATTGCGTCTGAGTATGGAGTAGGTGTTTCAACTGTAGGGGACTGGAAAAAAATAGAAATAAAATTGAGGATTTTTGTTCTAAGATGGTAGCAAAAGAAAGTTTAGGAAATAGAAGCACGGCACGCATGGCTAAAAACGAAGCTTTAGATGAAAGCCTTTTTTTATGGTTTCGTCAAGAAAGGGACCGTGGTGTTCCCTTGCCAGGTCCGATTTTGCAGGAGAAGGCAATTAGTCTTAATAAAAAATTAGGTGGGGATCCATCTTCCACTGCTAGCAGTGGCTGGCTAACGAGATGGAAAGAAAGGCATGGCATTCATCAACTCACTGTCACAGGTGAAATATTATCGGGAGATGTTATAGGCAGTGAAAGATTTAAGTTAAGCTTTCAAAAAAATTATTTCTGAGAACAACCTGTCACTTTCCCAGATTTATAATGCCGATGAAACTGGTCTTTTTTATAAAATGTCACCAACAAAGTCTTTGGCGTCCAAGGTAGAGGCTATAGGCCATAAAAAAAGTAAAGAACGTGTTACATTGTAGTGCTGTGCAAATGCGTCGGGTGAGCACAAATTGCCGTTAATGTTAATCGGAAAATCAGCCAAGCCCAGGGCGTTAAAAAATGTTAATTTTAAAATCTTGCCAGTCCTGTATAATCTCAAAAAAAGCATGGATGAGTTCTGAGTTGTTTAAAAGTTGGTTTTTAACAGAATTTGTTCAGTCTGTTAAAAAGCACCTTAAAGAAAAGAATCTTCCTGAAAAAGCTATCCTTATAATTGACAACGCGCCGACACACCCTGAAGAGGACGTTTTGAAATGTGACGATATTTATGCTAAATTCCTGCCCCCGAATGCAACGTCCCTTATACAACCGATGGATCAGGGTTCGATTGAGGCACTCAAACGGAGATATCGAAAGGCGTTGTTAAGTGAACTGGTGAAAGAGCAAGAAGGGAACGAGAAGGAGAGTATCATAGACACTTTAAAAAAAATAAACATTAAAAGTGTAATTTACATGTCAGCTGCTGCGTGGGACAATGTGTCAAAAAAAAAACTTTAAAAAAATCATGGAAGAAGTTATGGCCTGATATTCCGATAGATGAAGACTTGAGCGCAGAAGAAAACGATGTTACCGTCATTGAAAATAGGGAAATTAGAGAAATGTTGGCAGATTGTGTTAAAGACTGTGAAAATATGGAAGATGAAGAAATAGCTGACTGGTTAAATGTTCATCAATGTGACCCCGGTTACCAACTTTTATCAGAAGATGAGATTGTAGCAGAGTTTTCACAACCGGAACCGAGCACTGACGATAACTCGATCTCCGATGACGAAGCAGAAGACGTGGCATTGGACACAACAATAAATCACACCGAGGCGGCATCAATGTTCGATCAGTTGTTAACTTATTTGGAGCGTCAAGATGACACTAAACCGGCAGAGCTGTTACTAATAAAACGGCTTCGAGATCGGTCTGCTAAAAAGAGAACTTCTGCAGTGAAGCAAAAAAACATTACACATTTCTTTAAAAAACAATAAACAGTTCAAGTTTTTTCTGTATTAATTTTCCTGTACTTACCAGTAAGGATTATTGTTTATTATGTACTGTACATTATATTGTAATGTATATGTAATATTATTGTATTGTATATTATTACACATGTTTTTATGTAAAACCCCATGATATTTGGTTTATCCGGAACGGTACTGGTCCCGTCAAAACCGGATAAACGAGGTTTTAGTGTATATGATATAAATATAGGATATGACTGTATTTTTAAAAAATACATAAATTATCTTTTGCCAATTTGCACCTACACTTTCTCTACAACATTTTTTTCTTGTATAACTAGGTTAATCATAAATTCCCTTTATTTTTCAACCTCTTCTTTGAATTATGTTTGCAACCACCCATGTGCGTGGTCGTTAAGCTTGAGGGCCGCAGTGCACAACGCTTGAAACGCACCTACAACGAAACGACTACGCTTCTCACTCTTGACGATTGCTTGATGCCCCGTTAGCGATCCCCCAATCATTTACCTTGGCAGAAACGACCAGGCGTACAAATAAAGCTTCCTTGACGATAGCACAACGACCCGCGTGCGGACTGCCATAGTAGTTTTTATGAATAAAGGTTGCATCAACACTTGACTCATACAGGCATTGGAGGTTTGTAAGCAATGGCCATTTATGTTTGTGCAACTATGTTAATTATATTTTGATTTCTAAATTGATTGTAATTTTGAGTATTCATTTTACAACATATAAGAATTTTATTGTTAGTTTTTTGCACAGTACTGATGCTTTCACAACTGAGTTTTTTATCTTTCCACACCCAGATTTTGTCCAATGCCTCTACTATTGACAGTAAGCCTGAAATGAATTGCAAAACTCCATAATTTCTTTCAATCCATCTGGTGTTAATCAGCAGTTAGTTTTTCCTGGAATCATTAAGAACTATATTTTGTTTGAGAAAAGCGAAGAATGAAGTCACTTTTTAAATCAAACAGTTATTAAAAAAAAATTAAATAGGACAATGGGTACTTCATCTTATTGTGAAATGATTAAGATTGTAACAAGTCATTATAGCATTGTTTGCAGATTTTTTAATTTCCTTTTCAGCTCCTCTTATGTCTGATAACAAAATCGAACATCCATCAGTTCCAATCCCAAATATCCCTCCAAGGGAAGTTGCAATGATTGTTTAAGATCTTGGTTCTTTGGTGTAATATCCTTACTAGAATGGGGTCGAATTATGTCATCGATAGAAAAATCCTCCGAATCATCACAATCTTCGTGATATCCATTTGCAGATTTCATGTCGTCAAATGCATCAAAGAAAGACACAAACTCTAATTGATTTCTGCTCTTTCTTCTAAATGGACTTATCTGAAAACCAGTGTTACGTGCTCTTTAGTTGAAATGTCGGGTGTTTCATCAACAATTATTAAATACAATCTTGAACTTAAAATTCTTGTAAGAATGGTTTCTGTCATTTCTAACCAGAATCAATCAATTAAATGTTTTCAGTTAACTTTCTGATATAAGTTGCTCTACTAGAGACAGTCGGTAAATGTCTTTCTAATTCCTTGTCTTCTGCATCAGCTCAAAAATGAAGCATGACCCGAAAATGTCCCTCTCTATGTAATGGGCTTTCATCTGTTTTAATATTGCCATCATCACAGTGTCCTTAAGAGGATCCGACACAATTATTGTAGTTATCAGGAGTTCGTGGGTTTCTAGTAAAACACTTTTTGTACAGTCACTTATTTTCTGACCTTTGTAGTGGCCAACGTCTCATGAAGGAATGCCAGAAACACTAGAATTATATGCAGGATCAGATGGAATTGAAATTGGGCGCTTATCCTTTCCATTAGGATCAAAATTTAAATTTTCAGGTTTACAAACACAGGATGCCAATTCATTCAGTCTTTGCTCTGTAGACGGATACGATTTTGAAGTTTCTGCCTCAGTAATAATAGCTGAGGGTGAACTCATTTGGTCGTAATGTCTTCTCGGGTTGACAAGAAAAATGGGATGAGTTGTTCTTTCCGATGAGCCTGAAACAAACACTAAACACCTGTATTACAACACGCATTTAAAATTTGTATAGCAGCTAATTGTATGTGTTTGCTTATAAAGTGTTTACCCATTACTCTTTTTAACAATTTTAATTTAGTGATTTCCTAAATCTTAAATACAGATGATTGTATTAATATTACAGCTAAGCATGAATGCCAGACATTTTCAGTAGGGTGTAACCTTTTCCTATTGTGAAAGGTAGGATAAAAACTTAATGCCGTTGATGGCTGTGTTTAATTATTTACGTACCATAGTATAAGAGTTTCAAATACATCGACAACATGTTTTTTTTTATTTAAAACAAACTCCATATAAATTGGCCTGGTAGAATTCCAAAAATTAGCGTTACCAGTTTTGTCTCTGCTGAATTAAATAACAGATGCTTCGAATGACAAACAATATAAAACAAATGTTTAATACAACAAGTAACTTGTAATCATTTCCATTTTCCTTTATCTATATCTATATATATAAAAGCCAAATACCACTCACTACTCAACGGATTGGAATGAAATTTGGTATGTAGCTTCCTCTAGGGCCCTAAGTGCTCGCTAAGAAAGGTTTTCAAAAAATTTTAAATTTTAGGAGAGGTTTGGGGGGATCAAAGTTACTAAAAAAAACATCGAATGGATTGGAATGCAATTTGGTATGAAGCTTCCTCTAGGGCCCTAGGTGCTCGCTAAGAAAGGTTTTCAAAAAAATTATAATTTTAGGGGTGGTTTGGGGGGCAAATCCCCATAAAAAATACATAGTGTAATATATTTATTAATATTTTTGTTGTTGTTAATATACATTTAACTTTGTTTGTCTACCCGTGCAAAGCCGGATTGGGCAGCTAGTACTGTATAGATAGCAGTTAACAACTTACTCACTTCCCATTTTGAAAATAAAAATATAAACTATTGATCCTAACAGAAATAACAACACAACAATACTAGTATAAAGTGTAATAATTTTGTAAGTTATTTTATTTTACTTACCTTGGGAATGGATATTTACATGAAGATGTAGGCACACACCATGAACCAATAAAGAACGAGACATGCTCAACAAGAACAATGAACTAGGAAACTAGAAACACAAAGATTGAAAATCCAACAAATGTGTAGAATAGGCACAGTGAACTAAACTGAGACAAAATTAGATTTCCCGCCCCTACCGACTCCGTGCCAGGATTCCAAGATCTGAAGAAGTTGGGCATTCTTTATATATGACATACAAATTGCTGCCATTATCACATGTCCTACCAATGAGTATGCTCTTTCAAAGACAATACAAGTTTGACATATAAACACCTCATAGGAACCTCATAAACACCTGTTGTCATCTGTTATTTGTATATAAAAATTAGGTATTAGGACTAATAAATTTTTAATAGGGATGGGGAACGTTCCCCAGTGAAACCGCTATTGGTCACATAATATAATACTATTTACTTGCCACAATAAAAATAGTCAAAATTGTAGATATAAAGAATTATTTTTACCAACTTTAATACTTTTATCTTCTTTTATTTTATTTATTTTTTCTTGCCATTTGATCAACCATGATAAGAAAAATAGAAAAAAATAATACAATTTTCTCCATTTAATTTGGTACAATTAATAGGAACAATAACAGCGAGCTAGTGGCGAGCTTTTCATAAGTTGTGGCTACTCAAAGCTGCTAGTCGCAGCAAGTAAAATCACCTTGTGTGCAGGGGATTTAGTGTTTTTACAAAAGATTGTCCTCATTTTCATCCCCTAAATTCTAGTTACATACCAAACTAAGAATTAATTAATCACATAATTTTAACTGGGCATTTAGATTAATGTCATGGAGACAGATAAAGAACTTGGCTTGGAGTAAGATCAGATGAAAATGTTTAGTAGAATTCCTGTCTTTTGCATTAGAAATATGACATATACAGTATACAAGCTGAGGGAAAGATCAGAAATATAATTTTTATCTCAGTTCCTACAAAAGATAGAAGAAAAATATTAATGATTTATTTTGTTTTTTGCCTGACTGGATATATTTACATAAATACTTTAATTCCTTGTACTGCTCACAGTCCTATTGTGATCAAAACTCGTTTCGAAGAGCACATTACCATCGCGTCAAAAAACTATAAAATACACATAAACACTCCACAAACATTAACACAAAAACACGCTTTTAAAAATAATCAAAACGTACTTCACCGAATAAAGAGTGACAATAGGACTGCGAGCAGTACAAGGAATTAAGGTATTTATATATAAAAAAAAAACCTCAGATAAGAGGACATTGGATTGGATTATTAACTTAGCTATCTACAGTTTGTTAAGGATCATTTTCAAAATAGAGCTGATGTAAAAGTTGCACTTTATGAAATTTTTTTTAAAAGTTTAAAAACATTTTCTTCTGCCCAAATTCAATAATACAACAATGGAAAATTTTTTTTTCTAAAATAATGTTATTGAAATATGGTATTCTATCAACAATGGTAAATAATTTAGTGAAAGCTTGGACTAATTTAGCTTCAAGTTTATCGGTTTTTCAAATGCATCTAATCATAAAATTTATTTTGATTTTTTTTAACTCTACCTGCTCTAAGCTGCTTTGTCAATTAATGTTAATAATACTTTATTCAAATAGGTTCAAAGCTTCCCAATTAGTAGAACTCTAAGCTCATTTAAAAGCCAGGAAGTCATATTAAAATTCACTAATTTGTGATTCAAATATATACATTTAGAATATAATTAAGAATATGAAATAACATTTTGTATTCCTGTATCTAAATTTTGGTTTGCCCTATAGGTAGACCATGTCAAAATCTAACCAACTGTTTGTTACGTTCTTCTATTCTATATTAACTATGTACAGAAATTAAATTCCAGATTTTTGTCTCGCCCTATATAATATATATTTAGATGTAACCATAGTTGGATTAAAAAAGAGGAAATTTTGAATGTTAAAGAATTGTTGTTAAAATAATATATAAAATGGTAAGAAAATTTGAAACGTTGAACATTTATTTACAGAATTTTACTTTTATTTACATCAAATGCTCAATTTAACAGACTAATTGGAGGAAAGCGATGTTCGTTGTTATGAAAGTCCGTAGAGTCGGAAAGCATAGAAGTGACATAAATAGGTCATATTTAAAAAGTATCTCTTCCCACTTTTTATTTAACGAGAAAACGGAAACAAATAAATGGATTAGTATTCCACTCATTTCTAAAGCTGAACAGCCAGACAGCCAAGATCATTTACGATTCCAAGACATGTTACGATTCCAGTTGTCATTTTTAAAAGCGCCGAAACAAACATTTATTGATTACTCTTATTGGTTATTTCGCACATAGTACAGTAAATAAGCATGCCCAGATTGTTACTAGTGTTATTTTTATTTGGTTCTCGAACTTTTGGGAACAACAAGATAAATATAAGATGACAAAAGTAATTAAAACGAACAATCAATTTTATTTTGAGGTTGATTAATGAAATTTTGACATTTCCATAATTTATGTTTTCCGCAATTTGTGTATTTTTTATGGTTCCTGACCAAATGTATTTATTTAACCTGTTATTAATTCTCACAATTAGCGAGGTTTAATTTTAGTTTTTCACAGATTTTATAACAGCTATCTAAACTAAGTTTTTTTACAAATCTTCCTCGTTATATTTTCAATTATTTTTTAACATCGGTATTTTATAGATCAGTAACTTGGCGATGTGTGGTGGCATGCAGAGCTGAGCTGGGGGCTGAGTTCTTAAAACTCAGTTTGTTTAGTACGGCAGGGGCGACTGTAGGTGTAGTCGTTGGAGGGTTGCGCCCCCCACGTACTTTGCATCCCGAGCACACTACCACCTCATACACTTAGACACTCCTTGATTGGAGAACATACTTCATTACTCAACGCCTGCTCCGCTGATCCATGCCGGGGCTCCTGGCTCCGGGTGGCCCGCCTCATCTCTTGTCCTCCTCGAGGGTACAGTTGATAAAACCGGGGTAGCACACCGGGCTGCCAAATAGTACAGAGGCCCGACTTGTTTCACCAGCTATTGTTGGCTGCCTATCATCTGGCGAAAATCTTGGTTTGCGTGCATTGCCAGGTGGTGCCTGGGTAAGGACCATGTACGTAAACTATAGGGGCTCTTCCGAGGCCACGGGGTTGGTAGCGGGGGTGGGAATTAGGTTGCTTTGGGGTCGGGATCTGCGGCGTGGATCATTGCAGCGGGATATACATTCCTACACACACTCACACACACTTCTCTTACTTTTACCCAGGCCACGGGTGTGGTATAAATCAATATAGGTCTCAACGTGCTGGCGACCGTCGACAAGGAACTTCCTGGTTCCAACGCAACTCAAGTTGCATCGGAGGCTAATATGCCTCTGATTTCTATCCCAATAGTGACTGAGACAAGTGACTCAGCACATGGGGGAAGTACTTTTTGGTATTGGCGACGTATCGGATGTGGAGGGCAGTAGTGGGAGTGGTGAAGTCCCCAGTCCGATGCAGACAGACAACTCACAGGGCCATAAAGGACCTGTAAAGCTGTGTGGCGCTTATAAAAAGCGCCTTCGTAAACTCCGCCAGGAGGGCTATGGTGCTGAAGAGGCCCGTGGCATACTCCTGGATAGGAAGAGGGAGCGGTCGGATGGTTCTACACCACCCGAACAATCCCACAAAAAGATGAAAGAAGGGGAAAGCATCCTGGCTCAGGAGTGTAATGCTCCGAGACCCATGGGCTATAGTCAAGCCATCTTTGGTGTTCGTGTGGGTATCCTTCCCTCGGACTTTCCGGGGTCTCTCCTGACCGGGGAGCAAATGTGTTCCGTGCAGGGGGGGATTCTGGAGTTGGTCCTGGGGATGGATAGATCTGCCATCACCCCCAAATTCAATGGTTTTGTAGCTAAGGCTGGCTATTGCATCCTTAGCTGTTCCTATGAAGGAACTGCAAACTGGGTTATGTCCCTTGCGGACATTCTTAAACCCTGGGAAGGAGCCAATCTGCGGATTGTTGGGGAAAAAGATATCCCTAAAACCCAGATTGCTGTGGCATACTTCCCACATTGCATAGAAGACTCCATTGAGAGGATTCTGGGCTTTGTTAAGGCTCAAAATGATGGCCTCAATATAGATAACTGGAGGGTGGTCAGGAAGGCTGTTAAAGGGCCTACTACAGAACTAATCCTCAGCATAGACCATATGTCGGCGAAAACCATCAAATCACTTAGTTTTCGCCTCAGCTTCAAATTTGGAAGCATCCCCATCAGGCTCAAGAAACAAGACATGGGGGTCCAGGAGGCTAGTGTCTCGGATGCAAGGGGGGCTACTGTGCTCCCTGGACCGTCTGAGGCTTGTGCCCAAGTGGCTCCTGTGTCTCCGGGGCCTGGTCCATCTAACCTGGAGCCTGGGCTTAGTGGGCCCTCCACCTCCTCGAGGCCATCTGGGACTCGAGAGGGTGATGCTCGGGGGGGGGGGGTACTTGGAAAAACTTGGCCTGACATTTTTAGGAAGTCCCATCCTGAGGGCACCTCTGTTTCTCAGCGTGGTCGTGCTGCGCGGGGAGGCAGGGGGGGCTATAAAAGGAGGGGACGTCGTCCAGAGAAAGGAAGAGGATCTGGCAGTAAGGCTTTGTCGGAAAGCCAGCTCCCAAGGACCTCAGGAACTGATGGGAGGAGGGATCATCAATGACCCACAACCTGCGGATGTTGCAGATAAATCTCAAGCATGCCAAGGCCTCATCTGCTGTGCTGGGCAGGAGATTTGTCTGTGAATCCCTAGACATGGCTCTTATCCAGGAGCCATGGTATAGTGGAGGCCTCATTAGGGGACTCTCAACTCCTAATGGTAAGTTGATTTGTGACCACCTCAAAAAATGGGGCTGGCCTCGGAAGATTCTTGTCGATTCTGCTTCCTCGAAACTGAATCGGCTCAACACCTGCTGTGCGAGTGCAAGGCTCTCGCACTGAGAAGATTTACGACTCTCGGAAATGCTTTTATTAGCTCGGAAGAGGTCCGTGGTGTTGATCCGGGGACCCTTATTGGTTTCGTAAGAGACCTGAATGGGATCTGGGATGATCACTAGAAAGGGAAATATACCACAATAGATCTATACGAGTCGCAGTGGTGAGGAGACTTAGTATTCTTCTATCCAAAAAAGTATTTATAGAAACTAGAGCAAATTGTTTTCGAAGGTCATTCTTATACGGATTTTTGTTGTTGTATATTAAATTGTGTTTTATAAAATAGCGCAAATAATATTCGGATTTTGCATTATTTTGCGGACATTGGCTATTAGATTTTTCAAATAATTTAACACTGGTAGTTCAAAAATTGGCAACTATCTAAATTATGTTGTTTTTTTTTCATGGACTTTCACTGTGATATTTAAATTACATTTTAACCTCAGTATTTCATAAAATTAGCGCTAATTGTATTCGGACAACAATTTCTTTCGCGAGCATTCGGCATTGTGTTTTAAACAATATTTTAACATCAGGATTTCATAAAATTGGCACTGCATAGTCCGTTATATCTGAATTCCGATAAATTAAGGTCTGTTAAATCAAGTGTTCACAGTATTTGTAAAATATATTGAGGGTAAGCAAAAGTACCTAAGTATTAAATAAAAATTAAGCTGATAAAAAATTATAAAGGATTCTTTAAAACCGAAACTATAGACAACTCATTATTAAAAGTTTGGATTAGTTCCAAAATTATTGCTTCCTCACACACCATTAGGATTTATATAAAAATAATAAAATTGTGATTTTATTGTTTTTTCTAGGTTTTTGATGTAGCTCTTATTTTTAAATATTTGCCTTCTTCTTACCTTATAAAATTATACCTATATCAGAGAGTGAAGCACCAAATATCACTTATTAAATTTAATTATTCACTTTCAAATAATTAACAAAAAATTTCATAATAATATTCAAAAGCATTTATAAATGCTAAATTAGAATACATCAATTTAGATTGTAGGAAAATAATTATATTTACCTTGAAATACAGCATTTGGGTCTGATGGTGGTGCAGGTAAAGCTGGAACGGCTGGTGTATTTGCCGTAGTAAAGAACGCCATTCCATTATGAAATGTATATGGTATACCATTATGGTAAAATATGTTGGGAGCAGCAATGGGTGGTGGTGAAGTTGGGGATTCAAACGACCTATTACATGGCTGAAAAAAATAATGGCTTTTATTACACAAGGTTAGTTTCAATACAATATTTAATTTAGATATTACCTATATATTATAATAAATAACAATATAGGATGAAAAGATTCATTAAAAACATGCAACATATAATCTACTTGCAAATAAGTTAATTGTAATCCTCAAAGTGGTAGTTTAAAAAAATCAATAATACAACTATAATCTCTTTGCAATGCATATTATTGCGTGCTTCATAAAATATAAAGACAAAAGTAGAATAACAAACAAAAATTAATAGTCAACACCTAAAACTGCCAAAATAGTGTATGACATCACAGCCTTTCTAACCAAGTTATTGCCACTCCCACAAATTTAGAATTTGATTTTGAAAGTATTAATTTTACTAATATTAATAAACAGGTAAAATTTGTTTGTTTACCTAGGGGGTAATCTCTAGAACTACTGAACCGATTGAAAAAATAGTTTTACTAATAAAAAGCTAAATATATCCCTGAGTAACATAGGCTATAATTCATTTTGATAAAAACATTTTTTATTTCAATATTTTGTAAATTTAGTCAGAAAAAATTTTAGGTTAGGCTTAGACTGATGAAGCAACACATGTATTTACATTTATTACCATAACAATCAATTGAATAAAATAACACATAAAACAGCTGTTTGCACCAATATTTCCATTAACAGCTTATTTCAAACTTTGAAGCAATTATTTGTTTTAGTTTAAGCCACGATGGCCGTGGTTGTTAAGGCGTGAAAGCTTTATCAATCGTCATGGAAACCATCAATGGAAAAGTTCCGGGTTCAATTCCCATTGACCCCGAATAATTTTCTAAATGGTTTCTTAACAGACATCATTGTAGGTCCCGTCTTTATTAGCCTTAAAGTGCAAAACAGCAGCACTTTGTAGGTTAGGTTTTTATTAAAGTGTAGGCCTGAGCCTTGCTGGTTCTTTTAACCTTTTGTTATAACTGCTGTTATAAAATATAAAAAATAATTTGATTTGAACATTTAACATTATTTACCATCTTAGCTTTTGGGTTATTATTAATCCTTCACCTTTATATAAAGAAAAGATAACATAATTATGTGTCTAGAAGGTCCCAACAAGGTTG
>JAGFPH010000100.1:291505-306435 GCA_018207615.1 Philaenus spumarius
TAAAAACGGGCTGGCCAATTTTAGCTTTAACCGTGGCCGTTGTTGGGATATATCTTTTGATATATATATTCGATTTTAAAAATTAAAAAAAATTTGGATTCACAATAAAATTCTCTATAACTTATTTTATTCATAACTCCATACATAATTAAAATAAATGTCAAATAATACAAAATAAAAAAAAACATTGTTCACCATATGTCGAATTTGAAATAGTAATTTTTATAGGCCTAATCAGTAAAGGTATTAAAATTTGTTGTAACAACCTGATTTTTTTAATTGTTATTATAGATATGTTTTCTATATGTGGTTCAAATTTTATTAAAATCGGTTAAATATTTTTAAAGTTATTAAATCTTTACTGACGACATGAACAAACAATTTTTCACCGGATAAAGATATCGGAAAGTAATTTTTATAGGCCTAATCAGTAAAGGTACGGTATTAAAATTTGTTGAAACAACCTGATTTTTTAGAATTGTTATTATAGATATGTTTTCTATATGTGGTTAAAATTTTATTAAAATCTGTTAAATATTTTTAAAGTTATTCAATTTTTACATAAGGCTCCATAAGAAGCTTATGGAGCTTTATGAGAAACTGGGCATTGATGACGTCACGAGTTACTGCGCATTTTACAAGTCACATTTTCTTCTTCAAACCTATACAAGCTCTTGAAATCTCCTGTTAATGGAGAAGAACGAGGTTTGTAAATGTTTAACACATCGCACTTGAATTAAATCTGCCATGATGGCAAAAACAAACAAACACAACCTTTTACTTCACTGATAATTCGGCGACTGACTAGATGCATCAGTTCTGAAGGATTTGCTTTACATTTGAAGTAACAGATAAGTTTTATTCATATCCATTTGCTACTTTTGAAGTATATGGATCAACAAACAAGGATTTGCTCTTACCTCGAAGTAAAAGGTATTGCTTTATATTTTTAATCATATACATAGAAGGGTTTGCTTTAAAAACTGCAAATAAAAGGTTTTGCTTCTTTTTATTCATAAGGCTCATGGAATGGGAAATTGCGACTACTAACTCTCGAGGGAGACATGTATTGGATATTGCAGAGGGAAATGGACTCAATGAATAAAACCACTTCGACCTTTAGAAGACCTGGATTTTGATAATCGATCCCAGACGTTACATCAGAAACTATAGAAAGGAATATCAAAGATTAGAAAGTAATGGAGGATTGGTTGGGTGGAGGATTACTACTAGCAGTGAACACCAGTACACTAAGTTTCACCATAGTAACAGACCGCCGTTCTACAAAACAATGGAAACAACAACTAACAATAAAAATGTAAATGGGATTAATAATAGATTGGGGCAAAAAATAAATGCTGTCTCCAAAATGGATGACAATGCTGGCAATGTTGTTGACACAACAGTGAAACTTATTCATAGGGCATGTAACACTTCTATGGCACGAATAAGACGAGCAAATGGGATTACGATCCCAGTTTACTGGTGGAATGAGACATTGCTAATTTAAGACAAAACTATTTGCACTTAAGATGGAACAGCACGAGGGATAGAAGAAGCGCTAACAAAAGTGAGGTTGATACTCGGAACGATGCAGTAGAGGTTTCGAAGAGGACGATGCACTATCGGAGCGATAAGGTCATAGTGCAAGTCATTGGGAGAAACTGTTCCTCTAGGAGGATAGGGCTATTGGCCACTCTGGATGTTAAAAATACATTCAATTTCGTCAGATGGATTGATATGCTTGCAACACTGGAAAAGGACTTCAAATTTCGGCAGTATCTTCTTCGCTTGGTCAACAGTTACCTGGAAGACGGAGAATTAGTCTACGATACCATTGGGGGACGTCGTAGGAAGATTATCACTGCAGGAGCCCATCAGGAATCTATTCTTGGTTCTGATTTGTGGAACGCATCCTACGATGGAATCTTGCGTGTATACACATGCCAGATGGTTTTGTTTTTGGTGGGATATGCAGATGACACTGAGACACTTTTTTGGTAGGTTATTATTGCGGGGGGCACTGAGGGCATGCAACGTAAGCTTAATCAAGTCATGAGACGAGTTTCAGCATGGATGGAGAAACGTGGACTCTGCCTAGCAACTCAGAAGACAGAACTACTACTATTTACAAGACGAAGGATCCCAAAAGTTATCCTGTTGCGTGTAAGCTTGGAAGAATTGCTGTTAAAAAATACATTAAAGTACATCGGCGTAAGGTTAGACTCTTGTCTGAGTTGTTGGGAGCAGATAGAGTCACATACCATGGAGAAAGCAGCTAGAGTCACAATGGCTCTAAGTCGGCTTATGCCTAACATTGGTGGTCCAACGACAGGAACACGATGACTGCTAATGACGGTTACGCAGGCAGTTCTTGTGTATGGAAGTGAAATCTGGACGAAAGCGCTTAAGAAAAAATCCTATTGAAATAAGATGGCAGCTGTGTAAATATCGACCTGAGGATAGGGCAATGGAGAGGCTGCTTATATTCCAGAGAAGAGATGAAGCAAAGATCAAGGTGAAAGCTAGAGAGCAAACGCTCAGACTCTGGCAGGAAAGATGGGATCAAGAGACCAGAGATGGACTCCTTTCTTAATTGACATCTCCAAATGAATAAACCGACCACATGGCGAGGTGAATTTTTATATGACCCAGCTGCTAACTGGACATGGTTGCTTCCAAGCGTACCTGGTGAAAATGGGAAAAGTTGAAAGCCTGGTGTGCCCATATGGCGATTTCGTGCTGGACTATTTTAAGCACACTTTTTTCTTCTGTGTGACATGGGTGGAAGAAAGACGAAAAGATTGGCTTGCTTACACCTGCCAATATTGTAGCGAAGATGCAAATAAGTGAGGACTCATCGAACAAGATTCAGCACCATACCGAACGCATTCTACTGCAAAATAATACAGAAGACAGTCCATGAACTGTCTCCAGGCAGTAAGTAAAAAAAGCCTGTTATGGTCATTAAAGAAACCACTCTGAAGTAATGCTAATAGCGGTCCCAGGGTGGGAGAAATGGAGAAGTAATGGAGGTTAGGGTTCAGTAGGTGTACCGGATGAATCGGAAGTCCCACACACCAGGGTACATGTGTTCTCTGATGGTGCCTAATGCATTCCCCAAAACAAAAAATAAAGAACAATCATTCAATTTTTAAAACTCTTCATTAGAAGATAAAACTACTAAAATACCTGTTTTTTTACGAATATTAAAAATTAGATTGCAGAACAAGAGTTTTTGGCAGCCTCAAATAATGTCAATCCAGTCTGGTAATTCTTGTTTTGTTAATAGACTAAAACCTTGTTTATCCGGTTTTGATGGGACCAGTACCGTTACGGATAAACCAAATTCCAGATAAACCAACTATCAAGGGGTTTTATATGAAAGCACATGTTTTTATGAATCATTTATTGTAATGTACAATAATCACTACCAACTGGAAGTAGTTACAGAAAAAATAGTTCAATTATTGCAAGAAATAAAACAAAACTGAAACTGTTTAGTTAGGCCTACTGTTTTTTAAAGAAATTGGTAATTTTCTTCTGCTTCATTGTCTGAACACAATTAAGTCACTGTACAATTATTATTAATAATGCATTGTGATTTAAAAAATCACTCCACTCAGCAACAATACTGTTTACTCTTACTCAACACAACACTGATCTTACGACAATATAACAGAAGTAAACAAACAAGTGGCGCTAATTCGTGACGACGTGAGTACTACAGTTAGATTTGCCCACATCTGCGCGAAAACTGACACTGCACGGGATCTGCCACGACTCGCATTGTATTGTAGCAAAAATTTTAATTTTTTTCTAAGGACCATTGCGGATAAACCGTAGTTCCAGATAAACGAAGTTTTAGTGTAATTACTAAATTTTATTTATGAAACTCACCTTAGTTTAAGCAAAAACAAAACAAAAAAAAACAACATGCATAGTAACACCATTAGTCTAATAATATGTACTATCAAAACGTTAGTATGAAGCAATAGGTAGCCATAAATCTATTTACTTATCTGTTTTGGATTGTCTTCAGAATACCATGGATTTTTTATAAGTCAATCGATTTAATCAAAAGGTAGTTTATGTTGATCATGTTATTTCCCCGTTAATGATATATCAAAATAATTTAAAGAAATATTAACAGTAAAAATAAAAAAATATTTATAATTCAGTAAAGAGCACAAAATAATTTAGTTTAAATTTATAAGGTTTTATTTTTTATTCATTTTGTAATAAAGGGTGTAGTGAACCATTTAGTTTTATTTACTTTCTATAACTTAATGACATTAAGAACACTTGACTTAATCTACCTAGAATAAACCATATTTATATACTAAGGCGACAGGAGAACTTTTAGTGGAGATTTTTGGGAACAACTTATATACAATCTCATCTAGAACCAACTGTTGTATTTTTTGTTTATTTTGTTAACAGTAAAAATTACAACCGATTTGATTATGATTAATGATCATGATGTATTTAGAAGAATAACAAAATGGATTCCTAAAGCCTAGTCCACACTTACAAACATGTTTGCGGAAACATTGCTTGCAAACAGTTTGCCAGTTGTTTTCGTGTTTCTTATTTGTTTGCCGGATGTTTGCTGGATGTTTTCAAAATATTTGCAAACAGTTTGGAAACATCCGGCAAACAAATGAGAAACATTTTAACTTGTTTCAGCAAACAAAAAACAATGTTTTCTGTTCCCCAAACCAAATGGAAAACACGCATACATGTAGACAAAGTATTGAAAAATAAATAAATTTATGCTTACAGCTCCGATTTTTCTGCAGTTTTCTGCATCATGTTCAGAAAAATACCAAGAACAAAGTCTACATACGACCAGTTTCAGGAGAAAGCGGAAATGCAACACGAGTGCATAAAGTGCATAATTTTTTTATACCTCTAAAAATGGATGAAAAGCCATGAAAATCGGTACTCGGGGGTTTTTGGGGACGCTGATTTTATTTCTGACCATGCAAAATGCCCTCATCAGTGCACCAGGGGGAGGGGGGGTTCTGGGGGCAAAATTTGTGAAGTTGCGACAGAGACTTAAAAATTTTGTCTCGGGGGTTTTTGGGGATGCTGATTTTATTTCTGACCGTGCGAAATGCCCCCAGTGCAAGGGGGTGGGGTCTCTGGGGGGCAAATTTTGTGAAGTTGCGACAGAGACTTAAAAATTTCCTTGGGGCTGATTTCATTTGTGACCATGCAAAATGCCTCCGGTGCACCAAGGGAGGGGGGAGAGAGAGGGTGGCGATGTGCATAATATTTTATGAAAGGAGAATTTTAATTCTCATAGGAGAAACTTGTATTTAAAAGAAATAATTTTGATTTTGTTAAATAAATATCCACATTGTTAATCAAAAGTAGTCGGTTATTTATTGAATTGTTAATAAAATAGAGTAATAGTAGTTCCTTTATAACATAGACACCACTTATGAATGTTTACAATGTTTTCCACAATATTTTCAAATGTTTAAACACTGAATTTTATGCAACCAATTGATTTTCAACTAGCCAGAATTGAAATCAGTGACGCCAAAAAAAAATCCGAGAGGATTTTTTCAATTCTATTTCTCAACTTCAAATTCACTCTCTCCTCCATCGCCCCCACGGTGCACCGGGTGCCTTTCGCATGGTCAGTATTGAAATCAGCGCCCCCAAAAACTCCCGAGAGGAAATTTTCAAGTCTCCGTCGCAACTTCACAAATTTTCCACCATCGCCCCCCCCCCCCCAAAGAATTGTTAGAGAATATTGTCACTACAATAAAATAGGGAACTTTAATACAATAAAATTAATTTCTTCAAGAAATCTGCGAGTCCACCATCGCCTTCTCCTAGATAAGCTAACCTCATAGTATAGAATTAAATATAAACTAGCACAAGCTAGAAGAACGTCTTCTTCAGTCAACATCTCGAGAAACACTGCCTTAGCTATTGTGGACATAAAACAATGACAAACATTTGATTGCGAACAGTTTGCCAACAGTTGCGAAACAATTTGAAAACTGTAGACAAACAAGAAACAACAAACTGTTTGCAAACGGTATGCTGTTTCTTGTGTTTGCAAGTGTGGTCTAGGCTTAAAGCAATAAATCAATGAACTTCCAAGATTAAAATTTCTCTCAATTAAAAGAAACCACTATTTGGTTTATTTATTTAGTTAATATTTTCTGTAAAATTTGTTCCACTAAAAACTCACTTTGCTCACAGTACTTTACTATACCAAATTTGATTAAACTCTGCAGAAAAATAAAATTTTAGTTTTTCCAAAATTATTTTTCTATTACGAGTTGAAAATGAAAACTTTGTCTACTTAAAAGTTATTTAGTTACCTACACTAACAAGGCAACGTGTACCGGTATGTTATATTTCTTGCTCGGGGTACTTTTTTTAGGCTGGGTATTTAATAATGTAAAATATTGAGTGACCTATAGTTATATAAAGACTAAGGGACAACCCTGGATGCTTATGCCCCAAGATATGACTTGATCCTAAACAACAACTAAAACCATGCCTACTAGATCTAGTAAAGATAGTGTGGATTATCGCTGGCATGGTGCAGTGATTGCCTAGCAATGACATGCAAAGACAGGAGGGTGAGTCGAAAAAAATAATGTTTTTTATTTCGAAACGCTATACTGCGGAAAACTTGCCCCTAGGGTAGATAAGTAAAATGCTAATAAAAAATATATATATATTTAACCCCCAGCTAGCGTATTGCACTTAAAATTTCAAAGTTTTTCGAAAATCAAGTCATTTTAAAAGTTTTTTTTGCAGTACTCAGCCAATAATATTTTAAACTGCTATAGTGAAAATCCTTTATTAAAAAGGTTGAAAAACACAAAACAAATATTAAAACGTCAAAATCTTTCAATTTACGGTAGCGCAAAAGACTTAAAAATCGTTATTGCATTTTTTAAGCGCGGCAACTCTAGTCAGGCGCGGCAACTTGCGGGTGGCAGCCATTACTGCTTCAATATTTCCCCCTCCCACCGTTCAAGCTCTTCAACACACTTCCCACAGTGCATTGAGCATACGCACGCCCCACCATTTTCTGACCTTTCCGACACAGTGTTAGTTTGTGTTCAGACGTACACTCGTACAGTGACTTTGATGTTTTTAACAGGAATTATAAATATTTTCGGAATAAAAGGTAGCCCAAAATATCCTCTGAAAGTCCTCTACATGTTAATAATGTAAGTTTCGTCAAAATCAGTTCAGTCGTTCCGGAGATTAGCCCGGACAAACAAAGAATTTATAAATGTGTGTTTAGGTTTTGGTAATGAGTGAATAACCATATGAGCTTAGAAAAAACTTAGGCCTATATTTTGAAATCACAGACAGACACTTCAATTTTATTTAAAGATATGTAGGCCTATAGATTTTAATTGCTTACACTCCTGCAAACATCACGGCGTATATTTACTATTCGACCCTCGGCTGATATTGTTGCAGACGACGTTGTTTTACATTCTACAGGTAATGTTGAACACAGATAAACATACTGTGACTAAAGACTTTTTAGGCAATTTTTTTTTATTATTCTTGCATTTATATTGCCTTAGGTCAGCTGAGGGTTGAATATTAGATTTGCGCCAACAAAACACCTTGACACAATACAGATCTACAATAGCACTGTAAATAGGTTACTATGGCGCAAATTTACTATACGACCCAATGCTAGAAAACAGAAATGCAAGAAATAAGGTCCGGTTCTACAATCTCCCGATAAGTGCCCGACAAGTTCCAAGTAGAGCTATCCTCCCGATAAATTAAAAGAATGTGGTCTACAATATCCCGACAGCCCTTGTCGGCAGGATAAACTTAGTGGCTATCCTACAGATAAAGTTGTCGGCTACTTGAAGCACCCGATAAGTAGTTATCGGCAAGATAAATGTACAGAATATGTTAGAACTGTATACAATGATTAAAAATATGCTTATTTATGAAGATTTTATTGACATTTTTGGTGAAGATGGCGATGAAAAAATAGTTCATTTGATTGTCCAGTCCAGAAATAATAAAGTCTTTAGAGACAAGTTTTGAAATTTGGATTTTTTACAATAAAGTATTTTTTGATTGTTTTAGGTTAACGAAGGAAACAGTTAGCTTCCTTGTAGAAATTATTGGAGAAAGATAACCTAAAATTTTTATAAAAATAGCAACAATAAATCTATAATAAAGTACAACGTTATAAGGTTTATTTTATTTAAACTACAACTAACTAGTCATTTATTTTTTCCACTTTGATAAATAAAAATAACTTCACGGCACCTTTAGTCATTATAATTAAATTTTGTTTCAGAAACGTTCTAGCCCACCTTGGGTTAAGTCTTTTTTGGGGATTGTATGCTTCTGGCTGTTCGTTGTTCCATTGCAAATATTTTTTCAGTCATTAACAAGACATCCACGTATTCTGCCTTTACATTCCAAGGCTAGTTCGTTATTCAGTCACTAAGGTGCGTTCCTTAACTGTATTTTGACCAATCACAATCGACAAAGTGTACCAACCTATGTGTAAAATTGTAAATCTACCGGGCAAGTTCCTGGTAGTTATCGGCAAGATAAAAACCCATTGTTGAACACAATATACTTATCGGGTGGATTTGTCGGCAGGTTAAATTTATCCGCCGGGTAACTATCGGGAGATTGTAGAACCGGGCCTAAACAAATTATAGCCTGAAGTTCTAACTTACAGTCTTTAGTAACAGTATTTTTACCTGTACCGTATTCAACATTTACCTTAATGGAAAATAAGGTCGTCATCGTCGTCTGCAAAAATATCAGCTGAGGGTCGTATAGTAAATTTACACCGGCTACTACAAAATAGATCTAAAATAATAATACCTCGATTTGAACTTTTCAATAAAAACTAGGCCTAGATTAATATTTAATCTCATAAAGCCTATATAATAAGGGCAAATTTAGTATTCTGTGATATCCTGGTTGTATTATGCTCCTAGGCAGAATCATAACTGAAGTAATTACAAAAAGGTCTTAAGGCAGGTCTAAGTTCATGACCTATTGAGTACATATAGGCCTATTTCACTAGGGCCTACTAATCAAAAAAATAAAATTATTGTTTATAAGAAATTACTAACAGCAAAAATAATAATTAGTGACTCTGGTAATTTATTTAAGTTCCTTTAATTGGAATTAGGCTATAAAGTATTAGCCTAGAAAAACAAACAAAATTGATTAGGGCTGAAATAAATTTTCTTGACAATGAATACTGCTGTAAGTTATACAATTACATAAATGTTATTTTTTAAACGTAAACTCTGTGTATCACTTTCGGACATACTATTAATTGGTTAGCAACATTTACAGTGAACACAAAACCTTAATCAACCATGTCTCCATTTCCCTAGCCAAAAATCCAGGCCAACTTTCTGATGTTCTCAGTTGTTACAAATGCAACCTTAATACAATAGATCACTAAAAAAAGAATAACTATTTTTATTTATTGTATAGAAACTTACCATGAGCATTTAGGAGCTCAATGATCAGCAACCGAAATAGTTTTGTCAGACCACAATTTCATTTATAAAAATTGGCCAATACTAAACCAATCTTCCAGATTTTGCACCAAAGATGGCGGTTGATAGGCACTAGGCAGAGGACTGGCGGAGTACTGATCACTTTTCGATGTTTTTACAACCGCGGAGTAATGCAAAAATTATAGGCATGTAGATATAAATAGAAAAATATGAAATAACGTAAACATTCATAAAAAATAATATACTCCCAAAATTAGACACAATCCAATACTTAATTAGTATATAATAAACTATTAATATATTATTATAAGTAGCCTAATTTATTTGTTTAGTGCTATTATAATAATTATTGTTATTATTGTTTTAAAAAATGACAATATTGACATATAGCTTTCTAATTAAAATTAGTACAAACAACACAAGCCTCCTAAAACTGCAGTCGTACTATTTTGTACTTTAATGTAAGAGAATAAAACATTAATTCAACTTCTATTTTGTCTCATTTTTTTTAAGAGTTACAATGGCTATCATCATATATGACTATAATTTATATTTTGATGATGACAAAAATGTCTATACGCGTTTTCATAATATTATTAATGATTATATCCATTAGTATTTTATTTGAAACTTAATCATTGTTATATGTTGCAACAATTGAAATATCAATGATTTTTAGAATCTAAAATTTTATAATAATATATAAATACTGTAATTAATTTAATTTGAACAATTGAACTAAAACCATGTTTCATATGACTGCATATTGTTATACAACTATCTGACTCGTGCGAATATTTCGCAAGTTAGGAGTAGGCCTACACTTATTACCTTTTTTTTTTTTTTAATATATATTTATTTTCCGGTTCAATGTTACTACATTATGCACAGAAATTGTAACAATGGTACCATAACATTAGTGGGTTCGCTTCATTGAAGTCACCCTGTGACATGAATGATATTTAGTAAGAAAACAGGAAAAGAAAAAAAAATTACAAAATTACATTAGATAACGAAATAGATTGGAATAGAGTTTTACCATTGACTATGTAAAAATGAGTAGACGTCCCAAGAGTATAGTAGTAAATGAAGCCAGGAAAAACGACGGCACAGCAAGGGCATCTATCGGGAGTAACAAGAAGCCAGTCTTAAGCGTAGCAGTAGGCCAGCGCTCCGTGGTGAAATCACGAACTATAGATGGCTTTAATAAGCGGAGACTTATTTTGAGTACTGTGCGAGAGAGAAGGAGATAGTTTCGAGGAAGAGCACACAACTTCCCCTTCCCCCTCGCCCTACCACTTTGTCACTTTACCCACCGTAATGTGGCAAACAAGCCGAGCAGCTTCCTGCATAGGTTTTTCGTTTTTTCTCAACGGCTGGCACTTTTCTCTTGACTAATATTTGTTTATCACCAGCCCTGTTCCTTACAACGTCCACTGTCCACTCACGTTATTATTATTGAAAGATAATACAATGATTAAATTAATTACATACAATTACAATAAAACAATGACTGCATTCGGCCGCACTGGTTAGATCCACCGGTAGGTACATGACGTCATAGTGGTGGATTCCACCAACATCTGTGAGGCCGAATGCATTGGTAGATTGTAGCGGTAACTGAACTGTCAAATTTAAATCTGTAAACAATCGTCAATCATGGCTAATGAAGCGTTTGTTGTAGCTAATTTTTTAGAGGATAACTTTGATGTTAATGTTGTTGAAAATGTTGCAATAAACTTAGCTGAGCAACTAGACAATGAATTAGTTGAAAATATGTTTCAACACCGAAGAGAAACCCCTAATAGAAATGAAAATTATTTTGAGGATGTTGTTCCAAGGTATACCATATCTGATTTTCGAAAACACTTTAGGATGAATCCTGAGACAATGGAGGTTAGTATAAACACAAATTACATTTAAATAAAAAAAATCAAGAGTAAAAATTGTATTTTTTATTTGTCTAGGTGACATACACTTCTTAAACCATAAGTTTTAAATCGGTATTGTGGCAACAACTTTCTCTCACTCCATTAGTGCAAGAAGTGATGTTAGGCCTGTATAGATTTAGTCTGTTTTATCTTTGAATACTTTTAAAATTAAATACGTTTTCGTTGGTTTATGAATAAAAGTTCAATATTTATATTTAAGCAGATTCTTTATATTATACAGTATGATTAATTAAAAATTACCCTAATGGAATGGCGTTTGTTGAGAACAAGTCCTATTCAACTTTTGGCCTTCACTACTTAAATAATGTATATATTGCATACGCCTACAAACAGAAATTAGTGAAAAAACTAGTTTAAGTTTATAACAGTAAAATCTATTTTTAACTGCCTCTGATGCTAAATAATGGTTAGAAATAGTTTTACGTTTGTAAATAACTTTATTGGAAACTCATATTATATTTAAAACTATTTGGTAGGCTAGCCTTTATAGCCTACCTTCTTGTTAAGTATAATAAATTTGCATAGGCCTACATCTAAAAATGTGTAAAGCCTATAAAATATAAATTTCCCAAAAGTTTCCTTTGATATAAATGTTACCATTTTGTAAAATTGAAAGATATAGGCGTACGTATGTTTGATGAGCTTAGTATGAATTATCTTAAGATTTGATTATCGAATATGCCTTTAATGATCGACCATAAAATAAATAACTCGGGAAATGTGGCCAATCTATATATAAAATTTTTTACAATTAAATAAGCTGTTAATAAATTATAGATGAATGTGTATATTCAGGATTGCAATTTTGTTATACGATAAATAACATTGCTGTGGAATTTAGAAAAATATTAAATCAAGTTATTTTATTAATTTTTAGGTTCTGATTCAAGAAATTGGCAGGTCCCTTGAAGGAGTGTTGCATGTAATACCATTACATAAAAAAGTTCATTTTACTATTTGGATGTTGGCAAAGCAAGAAAGTTTCCTTGCTGCAGGAGATAGGTTTGGAATTGCTCCAAGTACTGGGCATGACATTTTCAAGCAGATCGTTAAGGCCATATCAAACTTAATTGATAAGCACATAGTTTGGCCAAACGCAATGAAACAGCAACAAAGCGCAGCCGTAAGTTTACTTTATTTAACAAAATAATGTGTATTAGCTAGGACTAATTTCACATATTTTAGATTATTAATATTTATTGTTCTATATTTAGGTGTTTGAAAACAGATCAAGAGGATTCCCAGGAATAATTATTGGAGCTCTTGATGGAACCCACATCACCATTAAGCAGCCTGTCGGAAATCCTAATGATTTCTACAATAGAAAAGGGAATCACTCCGTTATACTTCAGGCTATTTGTCGCGAAAATTTAAAATTTATTAATATTTCAACTGGGTATCCAGGGAGAATGCACGATGCCCGAGTTTTTAGAATGTCCCCTGTATTTGACTTGTTGCAAAATGAAAACAATCGATTGATTTCAATACAACAGCACTTATTGGCAGATAGTGCATACCCGTTATTTGAAAATCTTTTAACTCCGTTCAGAGATACCGGACATTTAACGCAAGAACAATCAAATTTTAATATTAAGTTATCTTCTGTACGTTCTGTAATTGAACGGGCTTTTGGGCGGCTTAAAGGTAAATTTAGAAAACTGAAGTACTTAGACATGAGCGATTTGGAGTTGATAACCCAAACTATTGTGGCCTCATGTGTACTCCATAATATTATAATTGGTAATGAAGGCGTGTGTGATGATGAGTATTTATCTGATGAAGACGATGCATCGCCACAGGATCCATCAGATGTTACAATTCAAGAGCCGACTAGAAGAGGAGAGCAAAAAAGGAATTATATTTGTAATATTCTTCCACAATAGACGTTCTACAAAAATAATTTGTTTTGTTTATGTTATATTTTTATAAATTGTGATTTCAGTTTAATAAATAAAAGTTGATTATATTACATTTTTTAATGTTTCTAGTCTTACTGGATTGTTAATTATTCATTAACTCTAATTACCTTATGGCGATTCTGTCAGACAATCCTTGATTTTATGTAGTTATTGTTTTTCTTTACATAACAAGTTTCGACTCTTTATTCAGTCATTTTCAAATGTACACACAAATACACTTCACACTTGAATAAAGAGTCGAAACCGCGTCATGTAAAGAAAACACAATAACTATTAAGGATTGTTCGACAGAATCGCCATAAGGTAATTAAAGTTAATATGATTATATGACACTGATGGATCAGTAAAAAAATAACTACCGATATACTTTTGTTTATAACCCAGCTAATTCTAATTAAATCGAATATTTCTTCTGCTATTATTAAACTAAAATAAAATAATGTTTTTAGTTAGTATAAAAGAACAAAACATAAATTTAATTGGTTATTTACAAAGCACAAAATAAACAAGTCTACTGCTTTTTAGTTTTTAAATGTTCAAGGTATTCCTTGAACATGTTGTTTCTTTCAGTCTGTATTTCATTGTTAGTTTCTACAGCTTCGGTTAATTTTTGCAGCTGTGTAATCCGGTCCTGTTCAAGTTTAATAAAATTTTTCCTTTGTTCTTCAATTTGTCTCCATCGAAAAGATTTTGATTTCTTTTTGCCTACGAATGGCGATTTACCGAAGGTTTCTTCTGGCGTAGCTACAGAAGTTTGAGGTTGTATTTCACCATGAGACGTACTAGGTTCTTCCTCAACCACGATGCATGAGGACATTATGGTATTTGGTAAAATGTTCAATGTCCGATCTTCTCTAAAAATTTCTTGGAATAGATCATAGTACTCCCACGTCACCCGTCCTCGTCCTGTCTTTGACTTACTATTATTGTCAACAATCGACGTGTAAGTTTTCTTTAAATTTCTAAATTTGGTTGACAGTAGGTCTGCATTTACACTATAGCCTTTTTTTAAAAACGTATCTCCAATTTCTTTCCAAAGTTGGCTTTTTTTTATTTTGGGATCTCTAAACTGCATTTTTTTGGACCTGTATTCTTCCAAAAGAAGCAACACCGCCTGATTGCTCCAACCAAATGCCAACTCTACAACAGAATACATAATGTTGTTAGTGTCAGAACTTTATAACTATGAAAACATACCATAAATATGATTTTTAATGATTTAAAAATGTGAAATGTATTTGTTTTGATTAGTGCAAATAATATAAAATCTGAAATAGTGTTTTACGTAAATACTGAAAAGGATAAATTTTATGTTCTAAAAAATATTTTACATACAATATAAGTTACTACTTTCTTTTCTTGTTAAACTATTCAGGCATTATGTTAAATAAACGGTATCAGGAAACTGACACATACTTTCTCCCTCAGAACTTTGACGAAAAGTACTATAACATTCTACCTTTTCATTAGTAGAATAATAATTTAAAATACCAATTTTTTTTTATTTTTAAGAGTAATTTTCCCATAAAAATCCATAAAATAAC